>JAULAV010008321.1:0-57534 GCA_030789695.1 Scilla litardierei | reverse complement strand
GTGACACTGAGAAGTGTGAGATATATGATCAATATGGTGAGGATGCACTCAAAGAAGGAATGTGCGGGGGCGGTGGCCATGATCCTTTTGATGTCTTTCAATCCTTCTTTGGTGGAAGTCCATTTGGAGGCAAGAATTTACCTTATTGTCTTTTATAATGTTTGCTTTTATACATTGAAAATGGATGAAATTGTTCATGTCTTAATTTCTCTCCACCTGTTAAATTTTTGTGGTGGTCAGGAGGTGGTAACATTCATGGGTGTAGGTTGAGGAGAGGGAGGATGTTATCCATCCCGGAAAGTTTCCATGGAAGACCTTCACAATGGGACATCGAAGAAGCTGTCTCTTTCACGAAATGTCATATGCTTGAAGTGCGAAGGGTGAGTCTTTTTCCGCCATGTTGTTTGGTATCATATATATGGTAGGCTGATAGGGCCAGATTTCTTATCATCTACTTCCATTGTCTAGGAAAGGGTCGAAATCTGGTGCTTTAATGAAATGCTCATGGTGCCAAGGTTTTGGCATGAAAGTCTCTATCCGTCAGCTGGGACCTGGTATGCAACAGATGTAGCATCCTTCTAATGAGTGCACGGGAATTGGAGAGACCATCAGTGACAAGGACAAGTGTCCACAATGCAAAGGTGAGAAGGCTGTGCAGGAGAAGAAAGTCTAAGAGGTGGTTATCGAAAAAGGGATGCAGAATGGCAGAAAAATTACCTTTCATGGGGAAGCAGATGAATCGGTATGTTAACCTTGGTTTGTCGGTTTGTTACTTTATTTTTTGGGTTTCTTCTTGGTTACTAACTTGTTTTTGTTTTGCTATGCTGTAGCCAGATGTAATTACATGTGATATTGTGTTTGTCCTCCAGTAGAAGGATCATCCCAAGTTCAACCGAAAAGGCGATGATCTCTTCTATGAAAGAATGCAATTTAGCCAGTGGGAGCATTCGACCCCCCTGGGCCTTGCTGATGACCCCGAGGCATTTACAGAGTTGAAGGTGAAGGAGATCAAGAATGGCCGGCTGGCCATGTTCTCCATGTTTGGATTCTTCGTGCAGACGATCGTCACCAGCAAAGGGCCAATCGAGAACCTGTTCGATTATTTGGAGAACCTCACCAAATTTTGTTCCTGTCAAGTGAGGTTGATGATGAAACTTGGATTCAAGGATGTGTAACAGCATGACTGAGGAGCATGTGTAACAGTATGATGAAAAATTGGTTCATACCAAGTCTTGTTGATCCAATCTTGATTGTATGATTTTTCCACTTGAGGATTTCTAATGATATTTTGGCAGAAAACCTGCTAGTCTTATGAGGTGTAAGTTGTGTGTCTTTCTTGTATCATCTATTAATAATTAGTTTTAAAAAATGTATCTTCTCTTGTTCGATATATTTTATTATGTGTGTTTTATTGTTAGTAATATGCTGATTAATGTTTGAGAGGTTGTTTTAGAATCAAGAGAATGTTGGTAATGGTTGAAATGAGATTAATATTCTGGCATGAAGTAATATTTTGATAGTTTAATTTTTTTAAAAAAATTAAACTATAGCCACGGAAAATCCGTGGCTAATTCTCATTAGCCACGGCAAGGCCGACAGACTGGATGTGGCCAATTAACATTAGCCACAGATTTTACGTGGCTAATTTTTAACATTAGCCACGGATTTTCCGTGGCTACTCTTTAGCAACGGAATTTTCTGCCACGGCCCATTTCGTGGCTAATGAAAAAATTTATCCCATGGCCATATGAATCACATTATCCACGGACATCCGTGGCTAATGTTCCTGTCTAATGTATCCGCCACGGATTGCGTTTCATTTGCCACTGAATTTTTTGCATTCGCTACGCCACTTTCTGTCACGGACTATTAGCCACAGATCAAATTTCTAAAAATCCGTGGCTAATGCTAATTATATATCCATGGATTTCATGGCATTAGCCACGGATTTGTCTGTGGTAATGTCCAATTTTCCAGTAGTGATGCTCCTAATGGTAAATACATTTCACATGATCGTGATCATCATCTCGATATATGTTGGGCAGGTCCACGAAGCAGGAAGGAACATTTCACGATAGTCGAGGAAAGCCCATGAGAATAGAAAGGCATTGGTCCAACGACCTAAGAGCCCTTCGAGGGAAACTAACCTTTTACTCAGTTAAAGCGCCAACTCATCTGCTCGTTATGCCCTGAGAATATCAAGTGATTGGTTAATAATGGCGGACTAAATGTAGCAGCTGTTATTCCCATTCCTGGAGACGATCATGCTGCCATAAAGGCAAAGATGTTACCCATTAACAGCTGAAAGGAGAAATCATAACATATAAATAGAGAAAAGAACAATAAAAGAAGGGTTCAAGCATTAGAGGTTTTAAGCAATAGGTACTCTGACAACTCTCGCTCTCTCTTTACTTCGACTTATATTTCTTCCTCCAACGCTCAATGCAACAGTGAACAGACGACCTCCCTTAGGTTGGTCCTAGCTGCCTCGCGCATTCCTCACTGATTTAAGCATCAGAGGGAATCAGAGTCGGAACCCAGATCTGACCCGCCCCTGACGATTTATCTGTGTTGTAGAAAACTCTGCAAATAGCTTGGAACGACTCAAAGTTAGGTCGAGCTACACCTCAGTAGCTCGGACTTCGCTCTTCCTTACACGGGTTTAAGCTACAGCGTGTCCCATTCCTCAACTGACGAAGAGCCACGTCATCGGATGTGTCCTCGTCAGTTCCACCTCACTGTTCGACGAATCCATCTGTCAACAGTTCTAATAACACTAAACATGACAATGCAATACTTTTAACAATTCGATGCCTAATTGTAAAATTCTACAAAAGATGAAAATGTGCATCTCGCATGCCCCAGAGGTCCATGTTTGGGAAAGAATGGCAACAAGGTGGAGATAAAACGAAGAAGAAAGACCTTTGTTTTTTCCGTTCTCTTTTTTTGTTTTTGATACACCGGAAAAGAGACCTTTCTTTTATTTGCTACGAGAAAACGAACAAAGGAAATACGCAAGGACATTCCTTTCAGCATGGACTCAAATTGTGACGTCCGACAACGAGGTCTCAATAACATGCAGTACTACGTACGTACTCTTTACGTGCTCGTCAAAAGCTTCGTCTAACACGGTTCTCCCTGTACTTTCTCAGTACTTATCACAGGATTATGATAATTAAAAAGACAACTCAAGATCCCCTAATTAATATTATTGACTAATTGCTAATTACTCAACGCAACTCGAGCTCCCTCTCCAAGTAAACCAACCATTCGTTGTTCTCAGCGACCCTCGTTCTTGAATCTATCTCTTCCAGAGTCGTTTCCCAAAATGACTTCCCCGAAGTCGTCGGTGTAGAATAGTTGCTCTTGGGACAGATATCACGTTCGTCTTCCAGAATGTTCCAAATATCCGGTCCGATGCCGGGCGTCTGATCAGGAGTCGCTATGACGAACCCCACGTCCACTTGGGAGGCCGCAGATTCGCAGGCCGATGGAGTCTGGCAGTCGTTCTGGCCTGAGAGCTCGAATCCTGCTGACGCCAAGCATTCGTCTAGCTCGATCAGCTGGAACGGATCATGCTGATCACCATCCAGGCGGTATGGTGCTTGGTTCTCCACTGCGTTGCCCGGCGAGATCGGGTGGGGACCGTTTAATAAAAGAATATCCATGTCTGCCGACGCCAAGAACTCGTCCAACTCCGTAAAGGTTGTGTCGTCGTCTTCGATGTTGAAGCTGGGTTCTTGAATATTGCAGTACTCTATTAATTCGAATTCATCGTTCGATGCAGAGAAGCTTCCGCGTGAACGGGATGGCGATGAGATCATCGGTCGGTTGCGCACGGCGTTATGGTCATCGATGTTCGACGAGGTTTGGCAGTCGCTTACCGCAAGTTCTAACTCCATCGAAACGGTGGCAACCTCGTTGGAGGCCGAGTGAAGTTCAGACTCCACTTTGGACCTGTCGCTCATATAGTTAAACCCGTCGCTGCATGAACCCGACTGCGATGCTTGCTTTGGCTTCCTGCGCGAAGAAGGCCGTGGTTCCCTAGGCTCGAACCGCTTCTTCAGGTGAGTGTTCCACACGTTCTTGATCTCGTTGTCGGTTCGTCCTGGTAGGAAAGCTGCCATCTTAGACCACCTGATCAGAATGAAACACATACTAACAATTAGTGCAAGAAATCAGATTGATAACACACTTTATAAGCTATATATTAATCCAAGAACTAACTTGTTGCCAAACTGCTTGTGCAGCCTTATTATGGTTTCTTCTTCCTCTTTTGAGAGGCTGCCCCGCTTCAGGCCCGGCCGAAGGTAGTTCATCCATCTCAATCGGCAGCTCTTCCCGCATCGAGCTAAACCTGCTTCTTTGGGGAGAGCACGCCAATTGCCGTGCCCGTGCCTCTGTATGTAGGCGACTAGCCTCGCGTCCTCCGACGGCATCCACACCCCCTTGTTCAGGCCCAGCTTTTCGCACGGCGCCGCTCCATCCATCTCAGCCATCTCTCTCTCACTGAAACCTCGAGGGAGTGCAGTGACTCGAATATGGGCACCAAACTCTGCCCGTTTGCTTCCACATTTATATATTCGGATGAAGAGGTAAAGGACAGACCGACGTTCATTTCCGCCATTCTTCCCATCCAAAAAATAAAAATAAAAAAAATAATAATAAAAAATAAAAAATAAAAAAATGTTTTAATTTCTTACACCATCGTGTAACACGCTTTGATTCTTTGCTGACCAATCTGTTGTTCTTCATACCATCATAATTAAAAATTGCATCACGGTGAACTCAGTATCGCACGGCGTCATCGGACAATCTATTCACTTTGTCTTTTTTAATTTCTTTATTCTGCATGAGGGACACGTATTCTCAGGTACTGTAAGCGCCCAAGTGTTGTAATTGGCGGGTAATTACATCCAACATCCAACATGTGATGTGACGCAACCGGATAACAGATGAAACGTCACCCGACTCTGACAATCACAGTAGAATCTTGAAGAAATCGTACAAAGCACAAACACACGCCACCACAATAATTGCTCAAGCAATCACAGAGAGATGCATGTGATTTATATTGATTCGGTCGAATGTGACGCATAAGTTCAGTCTTTCGTTATTACGGGTTTCACTAAATCAGAGATGTAGCAACTCTCAATATCATGGATGTAGCACAATCGTGTCAAATGTGTTGCTTAAATTCCGAATTTTCTGCCAACACCACACGATCGTGCCAACCACTTTGTAACTAGACACGATCGTGTCACTGGCCCAGCTCCTCTCTGCCATGCCAGCATGGTTGTGTTCCTCCTTATCTTTGCATAACACGATCGTGTCATGCCCAGAGAATGAGATTTTTGAAGCATTAAATTTAACTACACTGCTTCAAAATTCTTCGATCACAATAGCACTGCACTATATATCACATTAGCAGCTCGAGGCTCTCAACGGCTCTAACCAAGTTCCAAATATCTTTATCCATATCTAGAATTTCTGAAACTCAAATGACAACGGAAATCTGTCGAACCACTCACTAAGTGTATATCAAGCTTAAATAATGATTGAGCTTGACTGCAGCAACCGTCTTCATAAGCGTATCTGCAGGATTTGATCCGTCGAGACCTTCTATAGCGTTGTTGTTGAGTCATCGGGCCGGCACTCGAGGGGGCTCGTTGGGAAGCGACTAAGGCCCACGGAGCCCACGAAAGAGGCCTGAAGCTAACCCAGTCAAAGCCCACTTACTAATTGCCCGTTGCACTCCCACCAATTGAACGTGTGATTGAAGGTGTGCTCATAAATAGCACGGACGTGAGCGACAGTTACCCCTATTAAAGGGGAAAGATCGTGGCACCATAATTGGTGATTGTTATCCTCCCAACGTCACTGAAGAAGCCCCGGAGGTCTATAAATACAAAGGTGGTGGAAAGAATGAAGGAAGTACAAGACCTGATACTCTGAGATTACATACTTTATCTGTTATTTCTTCCACAAAAGAGCTTGCAACGCCAGACCTGAGACGAGCCTCCGTGGGTCGATCTCAGCCGCTCCAAGCTCCCTCCCTCTCTGAACTCACATTCTAACTTAAGCATCGAAGGGGATTTGGGTTGGGACCCAGATCCGACCCCCCTGGCGCTTCCTCGTGGTACAGATCATCGAATCCCGATCCTGCAAGAAGGTCATACCTGAGCTTCTCTATATTGATCGACCGAGGCTCGATTTGTTCGAGGGTTGAATAAGCATCACAAGTCAACAACCATGCACCAACAACCTTGGTTCTTCAAACCCAGGGTCCCACTCAACCGACTGACGAGGCTCCAACTCAGCAAGAAAGGATCCACGTCAGCATCTCAATTGTTTCGGTCATTTTTGACTTTAACAGTTTGGCACCGTCTGTGGAAAACGTTCATCTGCTTGACATACCAAAGCATTCAATAAGCAATGTCGAACCAAACCCAGGTCCAAACGAGAATCAGAACTCGAACATCGTCCAAGTGAAGGATGCATCAGATTCTGCATTCTCATCAAAGGACCTAGAAGGACCGCCAAGGTACCTAAGGTGTCCCAAGAGCAATTCAACCGATTTCCAGATCGGGTCGATAAGAGTCTCATCGTATTGGCGACTCAGGTGAGTCAAAACACGTGAGATCCACCACTCACAAACGAGCAACTACAGCCTCCAAATCCAACTCAACACCGACAAGGGATGCTGCGATATTTATGGATCCAAGAGATCCAAGAGTGAATCGATAAGAGATTGATCACTCAATACAACTCCTACATCTCACCAATATGGCGAAATGTGGAATGATAACCGAACCTTCGGTTTTTAGGGAGGACCATGAAACGCACCCTGAGGGGGGGATGAATAGGGTGTATGGCACAAGATTAAAAAAATGATCACAACACAAGGATAAACAGACACAGATATTTTTAACGGAGTGGCTCCCCGCCAAAACTCCGACCCCAAAACCTATGAGGTTTTCACTCAATAAAACTGATCATACTTACGGATAGTGATCTCACCGTACAAAGATATAATTTCTAAAGATTAAGAGATATGATAACTTTTGAATAAAGCTATTCACAATACAATCTCACAAAAAAATAATATAACCAAATTAATATTTCAGTAACAATCTAGAAAAATATCACCGTGATAAAGTTTATGAGATCGTGATCACGTAGGCCCAAACCGCTCGCAAATCTGATGCCTGGATTGGAACATATGCACTATTGAAGATCATCATGCAAATCTGGTTGCTGATGGGCTGTGCGTAAAGTAATTTAACTCAGTTCTGTTTGGGTTGCGAGCTGTGCATAAAGTAATTTCGTAAATTCAGATCTTGAGTTACAGAACTCAAGATTTATTGGCATGCTCGCAAATTTTCCAGCGCTGATCCTTGCCGTAACTTGATGACTTGCCAGCAACGTCAACCGAGCTCCTGGCTTGATACTTCTTTGTTCCACACCTTGGAATAAAGCTTTGATCTGCCGTGAGTTGAAGAAGAAAAAGCCGACGGATGTGGAAATCTCCTTCGAGTTCCTTCGAGTTGCTTCGAAATTGAGTTGCTTCGAAATCTGGGAGGATGATGCAGTCTTCGATTTACCAAATCTTGTGTTGAAGAAGAAGCCACCGGCCGTGGGTTGCTGGAGTTGACAAAGCCGCCAGCCGTGGGTTGCTGGAGGATGTGGAAGCCGGCGTTTGGAGGAGTTGCTGGAGGAAGTTGCGGCCTTTGAATAGTGCCCTTCGAGTTGATGCGTTGAAGGATCTGTGCAACGAGATGAATTATTGAGAAAAATCCTTGGTGTTTTATTTTGGATTAATGTCTGGAAAATACCCTAACGTTATAGCATTTCTCACAAAAATACCATATCGTTCATTTTGGGACACATTGGTCCCAAACGTTTGGCAAAAATTGACAACGTTATACCCTTTTTGAGTTTGCCGTCAGAAAAGCTTTTCAAAATACCCAAACGTTTCAGCGTTTCTCACAAAAATACCCAAACGTTTCAGCGTTTCTCACAAAAATACCTTATATTTAGGGTATTTTTGTGAGAAAAGTGAAATGTTAGGGTATTTTTTTGAGAAACGCTGAAATGTTTTGGTATTTTTGTGAGAAACGCTGAAACGTTAGGGTATTTTGAAAAGCTTTTCTGACGACAAACTCAAAAAGGGTACAACGTTGTCAATTTTTGCCAAACGTTTGGGACCAATGTGTCCCAAAATGAACGATAGGGTATTTTGTGAGAAACACTGAAACGTTAGGGTATTTTCCAGTCATTTACCCTTTTATTTTTGCACAAAATTGATGCTGACTCAATTTTTTTGTTAAATCATGTTGTGTAATACTTGAAGGAGCAGCCACCCGTTTTTTTTACAGAGAATGCTTTTTTTGTTGCTATTGTTTGTTGCGCCTGTTATTGTTGCGGATCTCTTGGCCTTTGTTATTTTGACTGACCTATTAGGTGGATAAGGGCAAGTAAAATACCAGAGTTGAATCCTTGCAATTTCTGATAAGTATTTGCATGGTGCTTGGATAAGGGTAGATCGAAATTTGAGTATAAATTTATATTCTTCCTATCAATGAAGATACATCCGAAATTTTGAATATCCTTTTGCACCATTGTCCTCATATAATCTTCCTCTTGCAAATAAAATTTATTTTGCACGTTTGTCCCTGAAATCACTTTAATGAAAGACGTTAGTCACATGACTTGTTTGTCATCATCAAAATTAATTCGTATGACCTATTTAGTGAACTAAATAGGCCAACAATCTCCCCCTTTTTGATGATGGCAAACAAACCTAGAAAAAAATATTTAGAAACAACATTGAGGAGTAAGTTACATAGGCACAGATAATAATATCATACAAAGCTCCCCCTATCAATGTGCTCTCATGAAAAGTTGTGGCAAGCTCCCCCTCAAAATGTGCATCGCTTTCCCTTGTGTAATATTCCCCTCAAAAATGTGCATCTCTTCCCTTGTGCAATAATTTTCTACTCTCCCCCTTTTGCCATTTATCGAAAAGATCACGAAAATAAATTGAAGATGTTAAGAATGAGACATGAAACAAGTTTAGCATATTAAAGAGACAAGAAATTGATGACGATGCTCATATTAATGCTTTTTCCCACGAACTTAAATTATAACAAATGTCATGAGCATTGAAAGCATACGGTTTTTGTGAGAAATGTAACAAGAAGATGTTGTATTATGAAATACTTTGACAATATGAAGGGTGCTTAGAAACTAAGAGATCAAAATATAAGATTATCGAATACAATTTGTGAGACTTCGTTGCTATGGAATAATCAATAAGTAAGGTGTAGGGAGACACCAAACAAGGAATACCATTATGTTAAATTTCAGGTCCTTTGGAATTGAGATACGCTAAGTGGTTACTTCATCTACCATATGTCATACGCATTGCTCAACAAACCCCCGAAATCCGTTACTAGTCGCGGTATCAAATGTAGCATATTTGAAAATGTTAAGCTAATTCTGGTATAATTTTTTGTAAATGCTCATTGCATTTTTTATATACATTATAATTACAATGTTGGTGTTTTAAAATAGTGACGCATGAAGGCATCAACATATTCGGCTCATACTAAATAATTTTCTATAGAGATTTAAGCGCACAAAATTTTCCATAGACATTTCGGGTCCTTTAACATATCGAATTATTCGTTTAACCAAAGAAAGATGAGACTCTTTTGGACAAGATTGAAATCTATCACATAAACATACACTAAACATTATATCAGGCCTACTAGCTGTCAAATATAATATGCTACCAATCATACCTCGGTACAAGCATACATCCACTTTCTTTCCCTTTTCATCTTTATCCATCGTTGCCTTCGTTGACATAGGAGTATAGCATTCCTTAGTATTTTCATGTCCAAACGTCTTTACTAACTCATTTGCATATTTTGCTTGATTGATGAAAATTCCGTCCTCACATTGTTTGATTTGCAAACAAAGCATGAAAGTAAGTTCACCCATCAAGCTCATCTCAAATTCCCTAGACATACATGTAGCAAATTCCTCACACAGTAGATTGTTAGTAGCACCAAAAACGATATCATCAACATATATTTGTACTACAAGTAGATCTTTATTTTGATGTTTAACAAATAGAGTTTTATCCGCCTTTCCCATGGAAAATTATTTTCAAGCAAAAACTTACTAATTCGCTCATACCAAGCTCTAGGAGCTTGTTTGAGCCCATATAAAGCACGGTTAAGCTTGAAAACGTAGTCCGGATGGATGTAGTCTTCAAATCCTGGAGATTGTTTGACATAGACTTCCTCAGATAAAACTCCATTCAAAATGCACTCTTGACGTCCCTTTGAAAGAGTTTGAATTTCATGAAACTAGCGAATGCTAAAACCATCCTAATTGCTTCCAATCTTGCTACGGGAGCAAAGATTTCATCAAAATTAATCCCTTCCTATTGGTTATAGCCTTGGGCTACTAATCTATCTTTATTACGCACAACATTTCCCATTTCGTCAAGTTTGTTTCTAAATACCCATTTAGTGCCTATAATTGTTTGATTTTTTGGTTTAGGAACAAGTTCCCAAACTTGATTCCTATCAAATTGTGACAATTCCTCCTGCATTGCCATAATCCAATAGGAATCTTCTAAAGCACTATCAACATTTTTGGGCTCCAAAATGGATATAAATGCAAAGTTAACCTTCAAATTAAAGCTACTTCTAGTGCGTATACCTTCCGCGGTGTCTCCTAGGATTTGGTTCTTTGGATGATCTATCTTGAAACGCCAATCCTTAGGTAGATTTTGTGATGACGTAGTAGCTTCTTCTTCTCTTGGTGCACCATTATTATTGTTCTCTTGCTCATTAAAATTGCTAGTGTTTATCTCCAGTCCATCCAATTCACATGCAATATTTGAAGATTCTGCAGCGCTAGAAGATTCATTAATAGCATTTTTCTCGTCAAATTTCACATGCACAGTTTCTTGAATAGTAAGAGTTCTTTTGTTAAATACTCGATAAGATTTGCTATGTGATGAGTAGCCAACAAAAAATACCCTGATCGGATTTTGCATCAAATTTATCCAGATTTTCGCTTAGTTTCAGAATATAGCACTTGCATCCAAATGGTTTTAAATGTGATAAGTTGGGAGTCAACTCTCTATAAAGCTCATATGGTGTTTTCTTCAAAATGGGTCTAATGGACATACAGTTTAAAATATAGCAAGAAGTATGTATGGCTTCAGCCCAAAAATATAAAGGCAATTTGTAATCATGAATCATTGTCCTAGCCATTTCTTGCAAAGTACGGTTTTTCCTCTCAACCACCCCATTTTGTTGTGCTGTCCTCGGGGCAGAAAAATTATGTGAATAACCTTTTGAAATACAAAAATCATCAAAGCTAATATTAACAAATTCTCCTCCATGATCACTTCTAACTTTGACTATTGAAAAACCTTTTTCATTTTCAACCTTTTTAAAAAACATTTTAAAAACATCAAGAGTTTCATGTTTCTTTGTCAAAAAATAAACCCAAGTGAAACATGAAAAGTCATCGACAATAACAAAGCAATAATGCATACCACCTAAACTAGCAATCTTTGCGGGTCCAAATAAATCCAAATGTATTAGTTGCAATGGCTTAGAAGTAGTTACAACGTTTTTAGGATTGAAACTACTTTTATGTTGTTTACCTAGTTGACATGCATCGCAAAGCTTATCCCGATCAAAGCTAATTTGAGGTAATCCTCTCACCAGTTTCTTTCGAGCAAGCTTTGAGATTAGGTCCATGCCGGCGTGGCCTAATCTTCGATGCCAAAGCCAACTAGTCTCATGTGATGCAACTAAATATTTTAGATCATTTGAGTCACTAAGTTTGATAGTGTAGATGTTATTATAAGATGTATCCTTGAAAAGAGTATCATCACCTTTCAAAATATATACTTTGTCATTTTCGAAATGCACCTTTAGGCCTATAGAGCATAGCTGACTCACACTTAACAAATTATGTGCCAAACCATCAACAAGATTAACATTCTCAATAATCACAAGAGGATGCTTACCAATATTACCTTTACCCAAGATTTTGCACTTCTTTCCATCTCCAAGAATAACTGTCCCTCCATCTTTTTTTGATAGCAACGTGAAGAGGGATTCATTGCCCGTCATGTGGTTCGAGCAACCGCTATCAAGGTACCAAATGTTATCATTTTCCACTTGAAGATGCATCTACAAAAGAAGATACACCCTTTGGTAGCCAAATTTTGGATTCACAATTGTTAGTACGATGCTTTGGAACCCATATAAATTATTCAGGATAATATCTGGCCCAGCAATCATACATAACATGCCCCTTTTTGTTGCAATAAAAACATGTAACATTGAAACGCTTATTAGCAGATGACATATGATTTTCGTGCATGCAATGTTGAAAGCTCATGTCTCTTGCAAAATTCTTTTCAATGATCTTCCTAGTTTTTTTCTTCGGTTGTTTTTCTGAAAGCCAAGACCATGTGTACTAGATTGTTCATTAAGCCCATTTATCATCTTATTAAAACTTTCTTGGCTATTTGTGAATTTCTTTAATGTCAAGCTAAGATTTTGATTTTCATTCTCAAGTTCACTAATCCTAGTCTCATATCTTTTTTCTTTTCGCTAGTTTCTAAATCAATAGCTATGTGTTTTCTTTTTATTAAATTAGATTTTTCTTTTTCAAGCTCTTCCAATTTTTCTTCATAGCTAGCCACTTTTAGGTTCAACAATTTTATTTCAGAATCTTTAGAGCCAAGAATGCTAATTTTCTCCTTTAATTTTTTTAGCTAAATTAACGTTGTCAAGATCTAACATAGCCAATTTTTTATTAATATTTTCTAGCTCTAAGGTTTTTGTTTCTAATTGGGTTTCATCAAAATTGTGTATTATTTCCTTTTGTTCTTTCCACTTAACAAAAAGCTCATCTCTTTCTCTTATCATGCTCCCTAGTTCCTCTTTTTAATGAATCACGAACTTGTTTTAGTTTAAGGAATTTAGGTCCCATTTCTTGAAGAAGTTCTACTAGAAATTCATAAGCTTCCTCCATGCTAGAAAACATATCATCGCTAATATTCATTTCATCATCAAAGCTTTGAACAAGAGAGCTACTTTTTACCTTTTCATTTCCAGCCATAAAGCAAGTTCCAGTGTTGTCATTTCAGTCATCATCTGATGAGAGCTCCTCTGCGTCACTTTCTCCCCACGTAGCCACCATTCCATGCTTTGATGTCCTCTTTTCTCCATCACCAGTCTTTTCCTTTCCTTTTCCTTTCAAAAGTGGACATTCTGCTTTCATGTGCCATCTCTTGTTGCATCTGAAACACTGAGGTGCAGAACTTTCTTCATCATTTCCTTCATTTTTCTTGGTTCCCCAAATGCTTCCCGTCCTTCTTTTGTTGTTTTTCATGAATTTCACAAATTTCCTTGTAACAAGAGCCATGCTTTCATCGTCTGATTCATTCATCTCCTCCATGAGCATTTTGGAGACTTGAAAAGCTAAATTCTTTTCCTTTGTTCCCTCCTCCTTAGATTTCTCTTCCATCTTTGGTGTGCTATCATTGGTCATCTTCAATTGAACCTCATAAGCCATTAGTTTTTCCATTAACTTCTTGAAACTGATCTCTGCCAAGTCATGTGCTTCTTCAATCGCCGTCCTCTTTTGAATCCAATCGCCAAATAAGGAGTATAAACTCTTTCCAACCAGATCTTCCTGTGGGATGTCCTTCCCTATGGATTTCAATGGATTAACGATATCTACAAAACGAGAAAGCATAGCATCAATAGACTCATTAGGCATCATAGCAAAATTTTCATATTTCTGTAATAACATTCTAATACAAGTTTTCTTAACTTCACTAGTTCCCTTATGAGTTACTTCAAGTCTCGTCCAAATATCCTTAGCAGTGGAACAAGAACTAATGTGGTTAAATTCAGTTTTACTAAGACCATAATACAAAATGCTCATGGCCTTAAAGTTTAGATTTTGTAACCGATCATTTTCTTTTTGCTGCTCAGGAGTGGGTTTATCAAATAGTGTAAAGCCTTCACTGATTATTCTCCATATGCTATATAGATACCTTTGATGTGTATGGACATGCGTTGTTTCCAGCAACTATAGTCCGTACCATCAAATACAGGAGATCTGAGATACGACTGAGCTTCTCTTTGATTGTGTGAGATATGAGTCTGTGTGCGGAATTTGTGCCATAGGAACAAAATTCCACTAGACTTTGAGTCTAAAAGGAATTTTGCTCTGATATCAATTGAAAAAAAACCTAGAGGGGGGGGGGGGGGGGAATAGGGTGTATGTCACAAGATTAAAAAATGATCACAACACAAGGATAAACAGACACATGTATTTTTAACGGAGTGGCTCCCTGCCAAAACTCCGATCCCAAAACCTATGAGGTTTTCACTCAATAAAACTGATCACACTTACGGGTAGTGATCTCACCGTACAAAGATATAGTTTGTAAAGATTAAGTGCAAAGATAGCTTTTGAATAAAGCTATTCACAATATGATCTCACAAAAAAATAATATAACCTAATTAATATTTCTGTAAAAATCTGTAAAAATATCACCGTGATAAAGTTTATGAGATCATGGTCACATAGGCTCAAACCGATCGTAAATCTGATGTCTGGATTGGAAGATATGCACTGTTGAAGATCATCATGCAAATCTGGTTGCTGATGGGCTGTGTGTAAAGTAATTTAACCCAGTTCTGTTTGGGTAGCGAGCTATGCGTAAAGTAATTTTGCAAATTCAGATCTCGAGTTACAGAACTCAAGATTTGTTGGCATGCTCGCAAATGTTCCAGCGATGATCCTTGCTGTAACTTGATGACTTACCAGCAACGTCAACCTAGCTCCTGGCTTGATACTCCTTTGTTCCACACCTTGGAATAAAACTTTAATTTGCCGTGAGTTGAAGAAGAAAAAGCCGTCGGATGTGGAAATATCCTTCGAGTTCCTTCGAGTTCCTTCGAAATTGAGTTGCTTCGAAATCTGGGAGGATGATGCAGTCTTCGATTTATCAAATCTTTTGTTGAAGAAGAAGCCACCGGCCGTGGGTTGCTGGAGTTGACGAAGCTCCCGGCTATGGGTTGCTGGAGGATGTGGAAGCCGGCACCTGGAGGAGTTGCTGGAGGAAGTTGCGGCCTTTGAATAGCGCCCTTCGAGTTGATGCGTTGAAGGATATGTGCAGCGAGATCAATTATTGAGAAAAATCCTTGGTGTTTTATTTTTGCACAAAATTGATGATGACTCAATTTTTTTGTTAAATCATGTTGTGTAATACTTGAAGGAGCAGCCGCCAGTTTTTTATATAGAGAATGCTTTTTAGTTGCTATTGTTTGTTGCGCCTGTTATTATTGAGGATCTCTTGGCCTTTGTTATTTTGACTGACCTGTTAGGTGGATAAGGGCAAGTAAAACACCAGAGTTGAATCCTTGCAATTTCTGTTAAGTTTGCATGGTGCTTGGATAAGGGTAGATCAAAATTTGAGTATAAATTTAGATTCTTCCTATCAATGTAGATACAACCGAAATTTTGAATATCCTTTTTGCATCATTGTCCTCATATAGTCTTCCTCTTGCAAATAAAATTTATTTTGTGCGTTTGTCACTGAAATCACTTTAATGAAAGACGTTAGTCACATGACTTGTTTGTCATCATCAAAATTAACTCGTATGACTTATTTAGTGAACTAAATAGGCCAATAGACTAGTCCATCCAACTATAGGTGCGCGACCCGCAGCATCCTGGATAAGGTAATAAATGGGGTCTCTCCAGGCTACAACCCTCTCGATTTTGTAGGTGGAAATGGAGGAGAGAGGCGGAGAAAATTCCCAACCGATCCTCAAGAGCTACTTACATGTAAAGCGGGGATGTGCGATTCCAACTTATCCCTTCCGCACTTCGGTGGACACCGTTGAAGGAGAACATCACGTCTGCTCCTTTTCTCCCTAAGTTCAAGCTCTCGGCCTTGCCACGTATGATGGCAAAGGCGAACCATGTGCACACATCCGTAAATACCTAAACGTGATGCTGCTTCATGGGGCCGACGAGCCATACCTCTGCCGTGCTTTCCACACTACCCTAATTAAGACAGCGGAGGGCTCGTACAATGGATTACCCGACGACTGTGTCGGGTCATTCGACGAATTGGCGGATTTGTTTTGCAGGCAATTTGTCGCGGGTCGACGTCCCAAGAGAAAGTCCTCCCACCTTATGACTTTTAAACAGAAGGATAAAGAGCCAAGCTGAGCCATCGTCTAGCGGTTTAATGATGAAAGGCTCGAGGTAGAGGACACACCGGATGTGACTGTCAACGTAGCTTTCACTCAAGCAGTGTGGAACAAACACTTGCTGAGGGCCCTCCACCTGTTTCCACCTAACAACCTCGTGGATCTATTCAATATAACAGATCAGTTCACCATTTCTGAAGAAGCGAAGGAACCAACTGAGACTACTGAGAAAAGCACTCCTACACACCGTGGAGATACCAGGCGAGCAAAGCCATCCAAGGGAACCCCTCGCTAGGAATCTCGGGATAAGAGACATAGGGAGAGGAGCCCTTGAAGCAAGGAGCACCCAGCTTATGCAAGACCAAACACGCCCAAGGTGGAGTTCCTATCTTATGCCCATCGAGAAGAACTGGTCCAGGAATCCGCCAAGAAGTGCAAATATGAAAAAAGGGATGACCTCAAATTCTACAAGTACCATAATAATTATGTGTATGATATCAACTATTACTGGACACTCAAGATAGAGATCGACACACTAGTCAAGCGTGGGCATCCCAAGAACCCAGTCAGCGATTAACCAAGCAAAGAATGGCCCTCAAAACAAAAGAGGAAGATTTCGGGGTCGCCTATCACTAAGGTGATCGATTAGCAAGCTTTTAAGCTCAATATCAAATAAAAGCGTGGAAAGAAAGCGACCCCCGACGAGATTCAAAAATGCATGCATGCTTTTTTTCTTTCTTTAGTAAACATGTTTTTCATCAAATACAATTCTGCTTCCTTTCCGAAACAACTTTCTTCGATAGTGCATCTATGAATTTTAAGAGAATTACCCACACCAAACTCCTCGCGACAGGGATCCGATCCTTAGGAAAATCTAGATGGGCCGCATTCATTAAACAATTATATTGCTGAAAACTCATGTGCACTTTAGACTGTCATCAGCCGTAAGTCGAAAGGGCTACTCCCTCGCCACTGAATAACCCTCTCGTGTCGTCAGACGTAAGTCGAAGGGGCCTCCACCTTGCCACTGAACGACCATATCATGTCATCAGCTATAAGTCGAAGGAGCCACCCCTTCGACACTGAACGACCCTATCCTGTCGTCAACTGTAAGTCAAAGGGGCCACCCCCTCGCCACTGAATGACACTCTCGTGTCGTCAGCCGTAAGTCGAAGGGCCACCCCTTCACCATTGAACGACCCTATCATGTCGTCAGTCTTAAGTCGAAGGGGCCACCTTCTCACCACTGAACGACCCTACCGTCAGCCGTAAGTCGAAGGGGCCACACTTTCGCCACTGAACGACCGTCTTGTTTCGGAATTGAACGACCTAAAGTCGGAGAGGTTACTCCCTCGATACTAAAATGTTGGATCTGAATTTAAGCCTAGAGAGGGGGGAGGGTGAATATGCTTAAAGAAATATTTGGGCAACCCACAGGAAATCACAAGCAGATAAAGCACAGATAATCAGACTCAGAGCAAAGTATAGCGGTCACAACATGCGCATGCGATATACACTGGTTCAGTCGTCCCAACGACCTACGTACAGCCCCAAAGAAAATACTAAATTATTAAAGTTACTAGTACAACCTGTAGTTAGAGTACACAGTCCACACTCACTTGGCCCTCAGTACATGCACTCACCAAAGTGCTAAATGATAACAATCCTAGTATAAGCTCTCACCTTGGCTAGTCCCAACTAGTCAAGTCCACAAGAAGATAATAAATTGTTCTACAAAGATTACAACACCAATATCACAAATATAATAAAGTATGAGTTTAGAATCGCTTAGTATGTGACGGTGTCGATGTCTCTGTCGTTCAGCGCGTGGTCAGAAGCAATCTGACAAGGAGTAGTCTCCTCTGAAGTCTCCAACAGTCAGCTTCCTAAGTTGCGGCAATGTAGGATGCTCCTCAACAAAACTTGTGGCCTCCTCCTCAACAAAACTTGCGGCCTCCTCCTTTGACTTGAAGATGGAAATTTGGTAGTTAATAATTTCGGCTAGATTGGAGATGCAACATGGAGACGTTGGAGTCAACAATTTCGGTCAGCTTGGGATCAATTCTTGCGGCCATGAGGTTTTTTGTTTTTGGTCAAAACTTGCGCCATATCAAAGGGATTTGATGCTTGGAGAGTTTGTATTGAAGGGGCTTCAAAATTTGCGGCTGACAAAGGATTTTGCAAAGGGATTTCTTGCGGCTGCTTGGAGAATTTTTGGAGGTCAATTATTTCATCTCTCTTGGAAATATTTGACTTGAGGTTTCACAAAGCTTGCAGCTCTTGGGAATTTTTTTCTTGGCCGTTCTCTATTTTGTTGCAGTAAGCTTTTTTTCTACCCTTTTGGGATAAGATTATATAGGAGATGGTAGAGTTTTGTGCGACCGGGGGGGGGGGGGGGGGATCCTATAGCAAGGGGGATTTGTATGGGATTTTAGTTTTGAAATTGATTTGATTAGGATTTGATATGAGCACTTATTGATATGAATCAATCCAATAAGATTATTTCCATATCCTCTTGCATTTGACTTGGTCCAAATTGAAAAAGTGTAGCAATCAATCTACGTCACATTGACCAAGTCTCCTCTTGTGAATTTACGAGCGTGCCACTCCTGAAAACACTTAGCACACACATCAAAATGTTCACACACGTTTGTTATCATCAAACACAAAGTTCATAGATCGTTGCTACCAACAATCTCCTCCTTTTGATGATGACAAACTGAGTATAAGATTTGAGCGATAAATTTACAAATAGTGTGTGTGAAGTGTGACGATAGAGGGTGACATGCAATGATATATAATGGTGAGCAAAGTTAACAATATGCATGCTCCCCCTATATTTGTGCTCCCCCTTGAACAAATATCCACATTCACATTACCCACATTCATATTAATGTTTATTTCATAATAATATTCATTCACATATATGCAACTCAAATTCTCCCCGTTTTGTTATCATCAAAAGTTGAAACACGAAGTCAATAACATATAACATGCAAAAAGAGAGCATTATAAACCATTACTAACGATTGCATGTGTACCATTGTAGAATAAACACGTCTGAAAGTAAATAACAAATACTTCGACACCAACGTGTAAGTGTGATGATTAAAATTGAAGCACATAAGGAGAACTTTTAATCGATTCAACCATAACCAATTCACATTTTCCATATAACATCACATCACCTAGGATTGATTTTCACCATCTCATTAAAAATGGGTTCAAGATACCACACCCAAAAAATAGCCTATGAGGACTCTTAGATGTGGGGTGGAAATGCTTGACGAGTAAAAACACCAACGCTAAAGTTTACCCATAAAGCATATGTTGGATACTCGTAGGTAATACCGTTGCCAGGGATTGTATCCATTTTTCATACGGAGCAATTATCCTTATTTTTCATTTTTGTACTTTTAATATCATTTTTAATGCTCAATTTTTCTATGGCAATGTATATTATATCCCTTAGATTTTCAGTTAAGTTTCCTTCCTACATTCACATTCCAAATGTCATAAAAGATATCTCCAAATGTGCAACAATAATAATACTTGTGGTCAAACGTAAAGGGGCCACCCCTCGTCATTGAACGACCCTATCATGTCATCAGCCAAAAGTCGAAGGGGCTGCCCCCTCGCCACAGAACGACCCTTTCATGACGTTAGCCGTAAGTCGAAGTGGCCACCCCATCGCCATTGAACGACCCTCTAGTGTCGTCAGCCGTAACTCAAGGGGCCACCCCTGTTGGATATGGAAGACGTTTGTACACCCTTGTGGGGGATGTACGAGGGATTACGGACCTCGAACGTCGCGCACACGAAGTCATGTGCAAAGGGAATCTGTTCCCTTGCGGAGAGGATCTCTGTATGAGCGGGAAAGTCGCATTATATATGCATAAGTGCATGCGACATATGGCTAATAAAGGGGGAATATCTTAAGCTTATGTTGTACCATGCATATGGTACAACTTAAGCTTATAATGTGCCATGTACCATGGTACACCTTAATTAAGTTGTTCCAAAGGAACAACTTACCCTAAAATAACTACCTTGGGGGCTATAAATAAGACCCAAGGGTAGCCATTTTCCTAACACATTTGCATGAAATTCATGCATGCATCTTCTTCATAGCGAAGCTCTGCAGAAATAATTCCTCTCCCTCCTTCCAAGTTCTTAATCTAAAATAGAGATTTAGATTGTGGATTAGTAGCCTTACTCCGTTCGTGAGAAGACTCGATCCGTCGTGGCGAATCCGAAGGCAAAGTTCCGAGACTATCGTTCCGCATACGCAAGCGTAAGTCTCCACTTTAATTATCGATCCTAACTTTGTTTTGGACAGGATCCTTCATTGGTATCAGAGCCATATGGGTTCGCCCCGGTCAATCCACAGCCCCGTCGAAACTACGAACGAGTCGTTGTCTTTTTCACGAATGGGTCTCCTACTATTACGGATATAGTAGGAACGCTTCGTGACGGAGAGAACGCAGCGGTTGTTCTTTTCACGTTAGGGTCTTCTATCATTACGGATATGGTAGGAACTCTCCGTGACGGGAAGAACCGACCGTTCACGTAGTACGTTATTCATTTTTGGCACACGGCCATTAAGAGATAACTAATTTCTTCGACGAACGGGTGCTTCATCGAGGAAGATGATGGAAGTTATTTCCATCGGGTAAGAGGAAAATTTGGTGCATGTGCACCATGGCCAAATGGGCCATGAAGGCCATGCACCCCCTCTCCTCATGCGGAGGGGGTTGGCTACGGCCAATAACCACCGGCGACCACCCCATCAAGGGGGTGGAGTGCATGCGGCCACCCCATCAAAGGGGGAAGACCGGCCATGGCTAAAGGGCCATGGCCGGGCAAGGCTAATAGGCCGTGGCCGGGCCATGGCCGGCCGGCCCTGGCCGGCCACGGCCAGGGCCAAGGGGCCCTGGCCGCAGCCAGGCCAGGCCAGGCCAGGGCCAGGCCGCCCTGGCCGGGCCAGGGCAGGGGCCCTGGCCCCCGGCCAGGGCCAGGCCGCCCTGGCCAAGGCCAGGGCCAGGCCGCCCTGGCCCCGGCCAGGGGCCTGGCCACCCTGGCAGAGGCCAGGGCAGCGCCCTGGCCTCAGGCCAGGGCCTGGCCGAGGCCAGGGCAGGAGCCCTGGCCCCGGCCAGCGGCCTGCCGGCCCTGGCAGAGGCCAGGGCCGGCGCCCTGGCCTCAGGCCAGGGCCTGGCCGAGGCCAGGGCAGGAGCCCTGGCCCCGGCCAGTGGCCTGGCCGGCAGGCCCTGGCAGTGGCCAGGGCCTGGCCGGCAGGCCCTGGCAGAGGCCAGGGCCTGGCCGGCCCTGGCCGAGGGGGCCAGGCCCCCTGGCCAGCCAAGGCAGAGGCCCTGGCCGGCCTTTGGCTAAGCCCGGGTCAGGGCAGAGGCCCTGACCGGGAAGAAGTTGAATTCGAAAATTGGTCGACCAATTTTGTGTTTTTGGTCGACCAATCCGACAAATGGTCTGGGTCGATTGCAAACTTGCCAGATGACCCATACGGGGTAACAAATGGCCTTGGTCAAACTCGAATGTGTCGAGTAGTCCATACGGGGCTAACCACAGTGCCGACTAGTTCATACGGAACTAACGTTTTAATGAAGTTTTCATTGGGCTCTACTCCTTGAAGATTAGCCATAGTGCTCTACTTCATGCGAGATTAGCCATGTCATTGTGCTCTACTCTACGGAGATTAGCCAATGTACTTGTGACGTTGTGCTCTACTCTACGGAGACTAGCCAACGTGCTTTCAAATTTTTGAAAAAGATGTTTTTCAAATAGGTTATGTCCCGTCCTTAAATCGGGATAGCGCAATTTAGAATTCCAAGTCCTACCACGATCCGGCCATGGTTATCTAACCCATGTCTCGTGGCTTGGCAATTGTTGCGTTAAAATTCTTTGCGCTAATTCTCACCTATTCTATTTTGAAAGATAAGTTTTTCAAAGTGATTTTCCGCTGCTAATACCATACGGGTATTATTTCTGATTTCTTTTTACTTAAGATAAGTAAGAGGGATACTTTGAAAGTTACTTCTAGATGGTAGTTGGGAACGTAGTGAACTTCTCGATTCTAGAGTAACATTTCAACGCATCCAAGGAACTTATCAAGTGTTTAAAGAATCGAAACTTTATGCATGGAATTTTGATCGTGTTTTTCATTCTCTTTGCAGTTTTTTGAATCGAAAATGTCTACCGCTTCTAAGAATATTGTCGCAGAGCTTAACAAAGGTGAAAAGCTCAACGGCGACAATTATAAACTTTGGTCAATAAAGATCCAATATGTTTTGGAGGAGCAAGATGTGCTCGAAACACTCCAAAACATAATGGTAGAACCTGAGTTGGGTAATACGGCCCAACACAAGAGGGACCGGGAAGCTTATGACACTTGGACTCGAAAGAACAAAATAGCACGTATTACGTTACTGTCCGCGATGGACAATGACATAATGCGCCTATTTCGGGAATTCGACCCAGCTAAAGACATATGGTCTGAGCTAGAGATAAAGTTTGGTGGAACTTCGGTTACCAAACTCCGCTCCTTGAATATTCAATTTGATTCGTACAAGATGCGGCGAGATCATTCTATGAAAAAGCATCTCCGCCACATGGCGAATCTTATATCTGAATTAAAGGATGCGGGTGTTACGCTGTCTGACGAACAGCAGATCCAAGCGGTCATTCGTTCACTCCCAGATAGCTGGGATAATATGAAAATGCATCTCACTCATAATGAATGCATTAAAACTTTAAGCGATGTTTCGAAACACCTCGAACTCGAGGAAGAGCGGATTCAAGCCGCAAAACCAAGTGCAGAAGTGCACGTGGCCGCTAGTTCCTCACATGGGGGAAATAAGCGGAAGAATAAACGCTTAAGGTTTGTGAACGAACGTAAGCAAGAACCGGAGACCTCAAAGAAGACAAAGAACAAAAAGTGGCAAAAGAATGTGCACTCAAAGAAGAAAAACTTGAAGAAGATCAAGTGCTTTAAGTGCAACAAGTACGGTCACTTCGCCCGTACATGTACGGATGGAAGTGATAAGGTAACTTGTAGGACTAGTTACATATGTGTTTCTAGTTCCATGTTTCTTGCTGAATCTAACTATTTTTGGTTGATTGATTCAGGGGCCACAGACCACGTAGCGAAGGACAGAAGGTTCTTCGTAGAGTATCGAAAGATAACTCAAGGAACAAAGTGGATATACGTCGGCAACAACACACGTGTTGAAGTCAAAGGCGTCGGAACATGCAAGCTAGTTCTCGACAACGGCCGGACTTTGTTATTGCACGACGTCCTCTTTGCTCCAGATATTAGAAGGAATATCGTTTCCGTGGTCATGTTAATGTCTTTAGATTATGAGTGGAGGTTCTATAAACAATATGTTGACCTTGTTTGTAATAATTCTTTGATTGGTTCTGGTAATGTTTGTAATGGATTAATTGTTTTAAATACAATGAATGATGTTGCTTCTTCCATTTATGAAAGTTTTCATTTGACAAATGCTTCTAACTCTGAGTCTGAAATCATTTGTTGGCATGCAAGACTTGGTCATATTGGACCAACTAGAATGGATAAACTTGCCAAAAGTGGCTTGCTATCTAATGTTTCAAAAGTTGAAATGTCAACTTGCGAACATTGTCTTGTAGGGAAAACTTGTCGCAAGCCGTTTGGAACTGGCACAAGGGCCGAAGTTCCATTACAGCTTATCCATTCGGACATTTGCGGTCCAATGAATGTTAAGACAAGACACGGGAAGTCCTATTTCATCACATTCATTGATGACTTCACCCGTTTCGGACATATCTATTTGATATCCCACAAAAGTGAAGCTTTGGCTTGCTTTAAAAACTATATGAGTTTAGTGGAGAATCAATTAGATCGCAAGATTAAGGTTTTGCGAACCGATAGGGGCGGTGAATATCAATCAATAAGTTTTAAGGAACTTTGTGATGAAAAAGGCATAGTACATCAGGTAACTATGCCTTACACTCCGCAACAAAACGGTGTTGCGGAAAGAAGAAATAGGACATTGATGGAAATGGTCCGTTCAATGATGTCTCAGGCAAATTTGCCTATCACCTTTTGGGGTGACGCATTATTAACGGCGGCATTCATCTTAAACCGTGTACCCTCGAAGTCGGTAAGTTCTACTCCTTATGAGTTGTGGAACAATAGAACTCCAGACTTAAGCATTCTAAAACCTTGGGGTTGTGCATCTTACGCACATTTATCCTCTCACAAATATGGCAAACTTGGGCCACGTGGGAGGAAGTGTATCTTCATCCGATACGCTGAAAACTCCAAAGGATATGTTTTCGTCGGTCAAGAGGACAATGGAGGTCTTATAGAATTCGAATCGAGGGATGTTGTCTTCTTGGAAAATGAGTTTCCAAGACAGGGTGAGATAAGTCAAGACTTATCCTTGTTTGAGACTTGGGATCAAAAAGGATCGGAACGTTCGAGTGGGAGAATTCTTGGTGAAGAAGAAAATACGTTTCAAACTTCACCAATGAATGATACGAACGATACCAATCCTATTCCGAGTGGGAGTGATGTTATTCCAAGTGGGAGTGATGTCATTCCAAGTGGGAGTGATCAAACTCAAACAAGACGTAGTAATCGGACGAGGCTAACACCTCTGAGATTTGAGGATGAATTTCCTCAAACATTCATGACATTACTACAAGATGATGACGAACCTGCAAATTTCAAACAGGCCGTCACATGCCCTGCTAAAGATAAATGGATAGCGGCAATGGAAGAAGAACTTCAATCCATGAAAACAAACCAAGTCTGGGACTTGGTTGATTTACCTAAGGGACGTAGAGCCATTGGGAACAAGTGGGTTCTCAAAATCAAGCATAATGCTGATGGCTCCATCGAGAAATATAAAGCTCGCCTTGTTGCGAAAGGTTTCACGCAACAGGAAGGAATAGACTACGAAGAGACTTTCTCTCCTGTCGTGCGTTTTACCTTGATTCGCTTAATTCTGGCAATGGTGGCTTGTTTGGACCTCGAATTACATCAGATGGATGTAAAGACTGCCTTTCTTAACGGAGAACTAGATGAGGAGATCTACATGGAACAACCAAACGGGTTCGTACAAGAAGAAAACAAACATAAGGTTTGTAAACTTCGTAAATCCATTTATGGTCTTAAACAATCCTCAAGGCAGTGGTATATGCGCTTTCAAGAAGTTGTTTTGTTGTATGGATTCTCCATGCTCGACGAAGACAATTGCGTATATATTAAGAGGATTAAAAACAAGTATATAATTATGTCTCTTTATGTTGATGACATACTTATAGCCGGAAATGATAAGCGTCTTATATTGGATATCAAAGCTTGGCTTTCATCCGTCTTTGAGATGAAAGACATGGGTGAAGCTGCATATATCCTTGGGGTTAAGATCTCAAGGAATCGTTCCAAGAAACTTCTTTCTCTCTCTCAAGAGACGTATATAAAGAAAGTTTTAGAACGGTTTAATATGCAGGACTGCAAGCCAATTGATACTCCAATAAGCAAAGGCGAGCGTCTATGTTTGGAGATATGTCCCAAAGATCCAAAAGAAAAGAAAGCTATGGAAAAAGTTCCATACTCCAGTGCTGTCGGGAGTCTGATGTACGCTATGATGTGTACTAGACCCAACATTTGCTATGCTGTTGGTATGGTAAGCCGTTACCAATCCAACCCAGGGCAGGCACACTGGAAAGCGGTGAAGAGGATATTAAGATACCTCAAAGGGACTGCGGACTATGCGTTATGCTATCAAGGCAATACCTTGAGACTCGAAGGCTATACCGATGCTGATTGGGCGGGTGATCTCGACGAGCGAAGATCTACCTCGGGCTTTGTTTTCTTACTCGGGAATGGTGCAATATCCTGGAGCAGCAAGAAACAAACCTGCATCGCTCTATCAACCATGGAAGCCGAGTTCGTAGCATTCAGCATGGCGGTCCAAGAAGCTGTTTGGCTTAGGAAATTCTTAGACAGGCTGACGAATGCCTCTGACTCAAGCACTGTTCCTATATACAGTGATAGTCAAGCTTCGATTGCCTATGTCAAAGATCCTAAATTTCATTGTAAGACCAAACACATTGACATTCGATTCAAGTTTGCGAAGGATTATGATAAACGAAAGGAAGTAGACATAGGATACATATCCACGCATGAGATGATAGCGGATCCCCTTACTAAGGCGATCCCCAGAGATGTGTTTTTCAAACACTTATCATCTATGGGAATGCGTAGGTGCTGAGCTGTATCATGTAATATTTCCCATGTCTATAGAAGATCAAAATTTAATTTGCATACAAGTTTCTTACAAATGATTTTATATACATTTGTGTTTAAAGTCTCATCTATTTTTGTGTGTATGTCGGACAGATTAAGGTTGGCTCTCTCACATGAGCAACCGCCTTATCTTATCAGATGGATAAGATAGAGATGAGACTAGTTTAAAGTCAAAATCATTAGACAAATGATTTAGAGTCATGACTTAAACAAGATAGTCGAATAAAAGATCTGCATCATACGGATGCTTACAAAAGATCTGAGATCTGTATCACAAGGATATAAAGATCTCATTGGATTTTTTAATCCTATCTGTCTTATGCAGGATGAGAGTCCGTGAATATTTCACGAGTAGTAAGGGGACTCAAAAAGATAGGCACTGTGGTGTCTGATCTTTTCATCCGTACAACATCATTAAGACATACTCTCCCTGGGAAAGGAGTGATGTTGTAATACGTGTTCATACCACGTATGCATTTCGATCACTGAGTTAGTAGCAATAGTGTTTGCTATTATGTGAGACTCAAAGGCCATATGGGTCTTAAATCTTACCCTCAAGGACTCCAATTGGTTCCTTTAGATTTGACGAGATGATCGCTATCTTAGCGTGTTGCTAATGGGCTATGGTAATTCGGCTCGGCGGGGCACGTTAGAAAAGCGAATCAAGTCAAGATCAGAAGGTTCGCAAGAAGAGGAAGATTGATTTCATATTCGCATTTGGACTTTAATGATTCAAAGCTGGCCAGCCAATTGTAATCCAGATGGGATTCAATTGTTGAATATAAAGTATAAGAAATGTGAAGAAATAATCTAGGGTAAAGCATGCGTTGAACTACTCAACTTTGCACCTTCGAGGTCGTTGTGTATCTCTAACAAGTGCACAACAACAGACTCTACGCGCATGACGGTCGCACGGTCTATTTCTCGGTATGATAGATGAAAGAACTAAGGGAAAGACGTTCTCTTACAATCCCCTCAAGTGTGAGTGGGAGATGTTGGATATGGAAGACGTTTGTACACCCTTGTGGGGGATGTACGAGGGATTACGGACCTCGAACGTCGCGCACACGAAGTCATGTGCAAAGGGAATCTGTTCCCTTGCGGAGAGGATCTCTGTATGAGCGGGAAAGTCGCATTATATATGCATAAGTGCATGCGACATATGGCTAATAAAGGGGGAATATCTTAAGCTTATGTTGTACCATGCATATGGTACAACTTAAGCTTATAATGTGCCATGTACCATGGTACACCTTAATTAAGTTGTTCCAAAGGAACAACTTACCCTAAAATAACTACCTTGGGGGCTATAAATAAGACCCAAGGGTAGCCATTTTCCTAACACATTTGCATGAAATTCATGCATGCATCTTCTTCATAGCGAAGCTCTGCAGAAATAATTCCTCTCCCTCCTTCCAAGTTCTTAATCTAAAATAGAGATTTAGATTGTGGATTAGTAGCCTTACTCCGTTCGTGAGAAGACTCGATCCGTCGTGGCGAATCCGAAGGCAAAGTTCCGAGACTATCGTTCCGCATACGCAAGCGTAAGTCTCCACTTTAATTATCGATCCTAACTTTGTTTTGGACATGATCCTTCAACCCCCTCGCCATTGAACGACCCTCTCGAGTCGTCAGCCGTAAGTCGAGGGGACACCACTTCATCACTGAACGACCCTATCATGTCGTCGGCCATAAGTCGAATGGGCCACCCCTCGCCACTGAAGGACCCTACCATGTCGTCAGCCGTAAGTCGAGGGGGCCACCCCCTCGCCACTGAACGACCTTCTTGTGTCGTCAGACGTAAGTCGAGGGGGCCACCCCCTCGCCACTGAACGACACTCTCGTGTCGTCAACCGCAGGTCGAAGGGGCTACTCCCTCACCACTGAACGACCCTCTCATGTCGTCAGTTGTTTGTTGAGGGGGCCACCCACTCGCTTCTGAATGATCCTCTCGTGTCGTCAGCTGTTGTCACGCCCCGCTGCCCAAAATAAGGAGGGTCGGCATGACAAGCCGCGGTATTAGAGTACCAAGCGCTAAAGTACACACCAAAGTCACACAGGCCACTGCAAACGCTGATGAAACACAGGCAGTAAAGTACAGACTGAACGATTAACAGAACAGTACAGCTCCAACACAGAAAGATAGTACAAGACACTACAACACATGCAGTAAGGTAAAATACGACGAACAGAACATCCAAGAGTCACAGAGCACCGCTACTACATGGCCAGTACCGCACAAGTCCACTGTACAACCCCAACAGCAAAAGCTCCCACAAAAGTACAACTCAACCCTACGGGGTACAAAGGGAACAGGGGTACAACACTGCGTTCATCACACCCACACAACCCAAAACTACACCACGCGACCCACACTAACCACAACACTACGGACCCTGCTGAGACGAGCTGCCCTCTGGGGTCTCCACTCCCGGGCCCGCCGCCAGAGAACCAGTGCCTGAACCTGTAGGGGGGAGGACACGTCACAACGTGCCCAGTAGGAACTCTACAACTCTACTACTCTAATCATAGTACACAACAAGGAATCACAACAAAGGAAAAGGCATCACATTCCAGAGTTACTGTTTTTTTTCTTTATAGGTTAGTTTTCATGCATGAATTCGAAACCTCAGTAACGGGTCAGACATCGGGGACTGGACCTCACCCGGTAAAGTGGGTGGAATGCTACGGCTTCCCGAGACAAGCTCTTACGAAAGAAGCCGTTCACCAACGCAACCAATCTCAACCACAACCGCACCAACTCCCCGCCGCTGAGGGCTCGTCGGGAGTGGCCCACAACTCAGCAGTCCATCCCCCGCATGCTCACTCGTTACCTTGGTTTCCCCAACCCCTCCTAGGGCACTCACCCACTTTGAGTGGAACGAGAACACCCTAGGTTGTCTTTTAACTAATCATTAAACCTAGAGTATGCAGCATGTAAAATGAGATCCAATGCATTCTTTTCATCGGGATGTTCACAACAACTTGCGAGCTTCATAAGCCATGAACATAACATCCATTTCCAAACTTGCAACATAAAGTAGCATACCCATAGACAACACTTAATCACTGATGAATCCACATTAGCGATATGTTCCGAAGCAAACCAAAACAATAATCTAGTCATTAGCAAACAATGCAATTTGCTGAAATTTCGTCAACAGTCACAACATCAATGATTAACAGCCATTTCCAGTGAGAATTTAACAAAACTTACTGAATGAAAGTTGTAAATATGGCAGTTTTGAGTTCACTTATAAAATTTCATGCAAAACTATGGAGTATGTGATTTATGGTGAATTATTTGGTAAAGAGTGTCAAAACTGTTCTGCAGACAGATTTCTGTGTCTGTGTTTCAAGCCAATTTTGGGCATATTCTAGCCAGAATTTCAACTTAAAGATTGCGATAGACTTTGAGAAAAACTTGTTAGCTTTCCAAAAAGACCAAAATCAACAAAATCCAAGATGTGTGCAGGTAGTGGTGCTCGTTTTACTGAAATGTGTACAGCTTGACAGAATTCCTGGCATGTTGCACAATTCGAATTTTTACCCCAACTTTCAGTTCTAATTAGAAAAAGTGATGAACATGAAAGTTACTCATAACTACGAGATAAATATCATATAAAATGTTCGGAGCATTCCTAATAGCTAATTAATCCCAGCACTTAGCTAAAGTTTAAGCAAATTGTCAAGCATGCAACAAGAGTCCTAGCTCTACAACACTCTCCCCAAATTTCAGAGAAAACTCATACATATAAGATACTTTCTAGCATCTATAATTAGGGAAGGAGAGTGAAGAGTTTCTACCTCTTTTGGGGCTTCAAGAGTTGCCTAGAGCTTGAAATGAGGTCTCCTTAGCTTCTCTCTCCTCCTTCTCTTCACTTCTTCTTCTCTCTTCTTTCTTCCCCTTTTGTTTCTTTCTCCTTAGGCAATTTCGGCCATGATGCTGAAAAACGGGGAGAGGGGGGAGTTGGAAGGGGTTTAAAGAGTATGTGGGGGGGGGGGGGGGGGGGGGGTATGGTGTGGGGTTAGGTGGAAGGGGGGGGGGTATGGTGTACTTTGCCATACTCCCTTTTTCATTTCTTTCTTCTTTTCTCTTTTTTTTCCTCTCTCTCCTTTTCAAAGTAGCCCTCCTAAATGCTTGTTTTTATTACAAGTTTGCCATTGCAAATATCCCACTTCCCTTTTTGCACAATAACCCCTCAACTTAAAGAAATTTGCCTTAAGCCTAAACTTTGCAATGATACCCTCATTTGGGTATAGATGAAAAATTGAGGGGCAATTTGCAAATCTCTCCATTCCCCGGGATTGGTGTGCTTATGTACGAGAAACTTGGGTCAATTTTATGGTTACTAAGTATTTATACACTAGGGTTGTTACACCCTACCCTCCTTAGAAAAATTTCCGTCCTCGGAAATTTAGCAAAATTAGGAAATCAGTTATTTACATACAACACCCAACGACTGCAGAAAATATAAGATACAACAGTCATTGCTCAAACAGGTATGTGTATTTCTCTTGCATCTCATCTACTCGCTCCCAAGTTGACTCTCCCGGAGACTCTTGCTGCCACATGACCCGCACCAAGTCAATGGTCTTCTTCTTCAACGTCTTCTGCCTCTGGTCCAAGATAGCCACTGGTTGCTGCTCATATGTGAGATCCGACTGTACTTCTATCTCTGAAAAATCTATAACATGTTTGGGATCTCCCACATATCTTCTGAGTTGAGACACATGGAAGACATTATGCACACCTTCGAGGGCCGGTGGCAATGCTAGCCGATACACAACTTCACCGACCTTAGTGGAAATCTCGAACGGACCAATGTATCTAGGACTCAGCTTCCCACGTTTGCCAAATCGGATGGTCCCACGAACCGGTGAAATCCTTAGGAACACGTAATCCCCTGGCTGAAATTCCAAGGGTCTCCGCTTTGTATCAGCCCAGTGCTTATAACGGTCCTGCGCGATGCACAGATTCTATCTGACTGTCCGCACCACATCTGTTGTTGCAGCCACCAAGTCTGGTCCTAAAAACTCCCTGTCTCCAATGTCATCCCAACTTAAAGGAGACCTACACTGCCTTCCATACAGAGCTGCGAAGGGAGCCATGCCAATACTTGCTTGATAACTGTTATTGTATGCGAACTCGACTAGATGCAGATGGTCCTCCCACGAACCCTTGAAATCAAGCATACACGCTCGCAGCATATCTTCAAGAATCTGAATGGTTCTTTCCGACTGTCCATCAGTCTGAGGATGATACAAAGTACTGAAATTCAAACGCGTCCCCAGACTAGCCTGTAAGCTTTTCCAGAAATGTGAGGTGAATCTGCTATCCCTATCGGATACTATACTCATTGGGACTCCATGCAGTTTCATGATCTCCTCTATGTACCTCTTAGCCAGATTCTCTGTTGACTGTCCAACTCGGAACGGAATAAAATGTGCCGTCTTGGTCAATCGATCTACGATGACCCAAATCGCATCATTGCCCCTAGGCGTCCGAGGTAAACCAGTCACAAAGTCCATGGTCACATGCTCCCACTTCCATTCTGGAATGGGGAGAGGCTGCAACAATCCTGCAGTTCTCTGGTGCTCAGCCTTCACCTGCTGGCTAACCAAGCAGGACGCCGCACTCTTGGCTACACTCTTCTTCATTCCTGACCACCAATAATACTGCTTCAAATCTCGGTACATTTTGGTCCCTCCAGGATGGATAGAATATGGGAAAATATGTGCCTCCTTCAACAGTTCCTCCCGAATCTCGCCACTTGGCACACAAACCCGGTTCCCAAATCTCAACGACCCATCTTCGTGAATACGAAAATCGGTACGAAGTCCAGCTTCCACTTGCTCTCGGATCCTCTTCAACTTGGCATCCCCTGATTGAGCTGCCTTAATCCTGTTCACCAAATCAGACTGGATTTGTATCCCCATCATAACCGTTTTCTCTCCTGGGAGTACAACTTCTATTCTCATCTGTCGGATTGCCCACCGAAGTTGTGGTTGAGAGGTTAGCTTCATTACGGCGGGTAATCTACTAAGAGCATCTGGCACCACATTCACCTTCCCAGGATGGTATAGCAGATCAATGTCATACTCAGCCATTAATTCCAACCATCGTCGTTGTCTCATATTAAGCTCCTTCTGAGTGAACACATACTTTAGACTCTTATGGTCAGTGTATATCTTCACGTGTTCACCTAGCAAGAAATGTCTCCACAATTTCAAAGCCAGAATCACTGCTGCCAATTCCAGGTCATGAGTGGGATAGTTCAGTTCATGCTCATTCAACAATCTGGAAGCATAGGCCACCACTTGCCCGTGCTGATGAAGGACACAGCCTAGTCCTCTGCCAGACGCGTCACAGAAAACTTCAAATCCACCCGAACGGTCAGGGATAGCTAAGATAGGAGCAGTGGTCAACCGATGCTTCAGCTCATCGAACGCACGCTGGCATTCCTTCGACCAGACATACGCAACACCCTTCTTCGTCAAATGAGTCAAAGGCGAGGCAATCTTCGAGAAATCCTTAATGAACTTCCGATAGTACCCAGCCAACCCCAAAAAGCTTCGAATCTCTGTGACTGTCCGAGGTATAGGCCAACCTTCTACTGCGGCAACCTTCTCAGGATCAACAGACACTCCGTCTCCACAGACTATGTGACCAAGAAACGCAACTTTGGTCAACCAAAATTGGCACTTGCTGAACTTAGCGTACAATCGGTGCTGCCTGAGGGTATTCAAAACCATCCGCAGATGCTCAGCATGTTCATCCTTATTCTTCGAGTAAACCAGGATGTCATCGATAAATACCACCACAAACTTATCTAAATACTCGAAGAAGATCTGATTCATCAGCCTCATGAAAGTAGCTGGGGCATTCGTCACTCCAAAATGCATCACCAGAAACTCATATTGACCGTATCAAGTACGGAATGCGGTCTTTGGGACATCAGATTCTCTCACCTTCACTTGGTGATACCCACTTCGCAAATCTAGCTTCGAATACACACGGGATCACCAAGCTGATCAAAAATATCATCGATCCGGGGAAGCGGGTACTTATCCCTCACCGTCACCTTATTTAATTCCTGATAATCAATGCACATCCTCCGAGATCCATCCTTCTTGTTCACAAGCAACACTGGCGCTCCCTATGATGACACACTTTGGCGAATCAATCCCCTATCTGATAAATCGGTCAACTGATTGCGGAGCTCAGCTAACTCCGATGGGGCCATACGGTATGGAGCCTTCGCTATCGGTTGAGCGCCTGGAATCAGATCAATAGTAAACTCCAGTGACCTATCTGGGGGTAATCCAAAGATGTCATCTGGAAAGATGTCAGGAAATTCTTCAACAACCCTTGGTAACATAGGCTCTGCTTCCATGTCCAAATACTCCACGACCGTAGCTCGAAACTTCAAGGGCTCAAGCTCGCTACTACCATCCCAAAACTCAAACTCTGAATGGTCAGGGATCCGAAAAACTACCCTCCTTAGTCTACAGTCTATGTTAGCATAGAACATCCCCAACCAATCCATTCCAAACACTGCCTCGTAGTCGGGTAACTCAATCACCAAAAAGTCTGCATACAACTCTCGTCCCCCGATCTCAACTGGACAGTTCCGTATCCCAGAGACACTACAAATAACCCCATTTCCGGTGTGGACATTCCAACTAGCAGCAAAGGTGTCAACTATTATGGAGTGTTGTGTCACAAACTTCTTCGACAGAAAACAATGTGACGCTCCAGTGTCAAATAAGGACATAGCAGGGTAGGAGGCTACTCTAACAATACCTAAGTATCACAACAATAAAACTCAGCCAAATATCTAAATAGAATAACTGAGGCTCAAATCTAATAGACTGCATAGGGGCAAGATTCATACCGGTGATCACTCGACTAGCACCCTCCGAAGTCTCTACTAGGGTCATGGTGTACTGCTACCGCCTCGGTGGAGGAACTGCCCCTGGTTCCCTCGTCACTGCTGGATAGGTGGAGGGGGTCCTCTCGGTGCAGACGGTCTCGATCCTGACGGTGCCGGAAGGGCAAGCCGCTGTGGCGGTGGTGGAAGAGGTCTCTGCTGTGTAGGCCGGACAGCTGCTGACGCCGGCGGCACCGGGGCATGACCCGACTGTGGGCAAAATCTGCTGATGTGTCCCGGCTCTCCACATGTATAACACCTGGCATTCGTAACTCGGCAGTCTCTCTGCACGTGCCCTGGCTTCCCGCATCTGTAGCATGAAGGTCCCTTCTGTGCCGGAGGTGGAGCCCCCGGTCGCTTGAATGTCACCCGCTGAACTGGGCCAGGTGCAGTCCTCTGCTGAGCAGCTGGTCTCCCACCACTGGCTGGTGGACTCCCCACACTCCGTAGGTGGGTCTCATGCTGTCTGGCAGCCCGCAGTACGGCCTCCTGAGTCAATAACTCCTGAGTAGACATGGCCGCCCGAAACTCTACGTCTAGTCCCTTGCAGAATCGCCTGGCTCTGATGGCATCTGTCGCTACAAGCTCTGGTGCGTACTTGCTCAGCAACGAGAACTCTGCATCATACTCATCCACCGTCCTCCCATCCTGAGTCAAATGCTCAAATCTCTGCCTCAACTCGTCCTTCGCCGCCTCCGGAAGGAACTTGGCCTCAAACAACTCCCGAAAGGTCTCCCAAGCAATGTTCCCCTTCAGTCGCCTCTCCTGAGCCTCCCACCAGTCTCTAGCTTGATGGATCAACTGTCGCCTCACCAACTCTACCCAACCGTCTCGGGGATACCGACACATCGTCAGATCATCCTCAGTGTGCTGCAGCCACTCATCTACCTCGAGGCTACTCTCCCTGCCCGAGAAGTATCGCGGACGCAGTGTCCTGAATTCCTTGTAGCTCGGCGGCTTCGGCGCCACTGCCCTCTCCTCCATCTGACCCATGTGCTCTAAAATGCCCATCAGAACCTTAGCCATCAGGGCTGACTCTGAGGTCCTATCACCCGAAGACTGCACATCACCAGCTGGGCCAATCCCACCATCAGATGTCCCGGTCCCGCCGGAACTCCCGTTCCCACCTTCCATCTGCAGGCGAGAAATAGAAGAAATGCATTAGTGTCGTGTACTGAAATTTTGGAGCCTTACATGTGTTCCCTTTACGCGTATCGCAGTGGGCGCGGACCTGCATGGGCCACCACAAAACCTGTCACGCCCCGCTGCCCAAAATAGGGAGGGTCGGCGTGACAAGCCGTGGTATTAGAGTACCAAGCGCTAAAGTACACACCAAAGTCACGCAGGCCACTGCAAATGCTGAGGAAACACAGGCAGTAAAGTACAGACTGAACGATTAATAGAACAGTACAGCTCCAACACAGAAAGATAGTACAAGACACTACAACACAGGCAGTAAGCTAAAATACGACGAACAGAACATCCAAGAGTCACAGAGCACCGCTACTACATGGCCAGTACCGCACAAGTCCACTGTACAACCCCAACAGCAAAAGCTCCCACAAAAGTACAACTCAACCCTACGGGGTACAAAGGGAACATGGGTACAACACTGCGTTCATCACACCCACACAACCCAAAACTACACCACGTGACCCACACTAACCACAACACTACGGACCCTGCTGAGACGAGCTGCCCTCTGGGGTCTCCACTCCCGGGCCCGCCGCCAGAGAACCAGTGCCTGAACCTGTAGGGGGGAGGACACGTCACAGCGTGTCCAGTAGGAACTCCACAACTCTACTACTCTAATCATAGTGCACAACAAGGAATCACAACAAAGGAAAAGGCATCACATTCCAGAGTTACTGTTTTTTTTCTTTATAGGTTAATTTTCATGCATGAATTCGAAACCTCAGTAACGGGTCAGACATCGGGGACTGGACCTCACCCGGTAAAGTGGGTGGAATGCTACGGCTTCCCGAAACAAGCTCTTACGAAAGAAGCCGTTCACCAACGCAACCAATCTCAACCGCAACCGCACCAACTCCCCGCCGCTGAGGGCTCGTCGGGAGTGGCTCACAACTCAGCAGTCCATCCCCCCGCAAGCTCACTCGTTACCTTGGTTTCCCCAACCCCTCCTAGGGCACTCACCCACTTCGAGTGGAACGAGAACACCCTAGGTTGTCTTTTAACTAATCATTAAACCTAGAGTATGAAGCATGTAAAATGAGATCCAATGCATTCTTTTCATCGGGATGTTCACAACAACTTGCGAGCTTCATAAGCCATGAACATAACATCCATTTCCAAACTTGCAACATAAAGTAGCATACCCATAGACAGCACTTAGTCACTGATGAATCCACATTAGCGATATGTTCCGAAGCAAACCAAAACAATAATCTAGTCATTAGCAAACAATGCAATTTGCTGAAATTTCGTCAACAGTCACAACATCAATGATTAACATTCATTTCCAGTGAGAATTTAACAAAACTTACTGAATGAAAGTTGTAGATATGGCAGTTTTGAGTTCATATATAAACTTTCATACAAAACTATGGAGTATGTGATTTATGGTGAATTATTTAGTAAAGGGTGTCAAAACTGTTCTGCAGACAGATTTCTGTGTCTGTGTTTCAAGCCCATTTTTGGCATATTCTAGCCAGAATTTCAACATAAAAATTGAGATGGACCTTGAGAAAAACTTGTTAGCTTTCCAACAAGACCAAAACCAACAAAATCCAAAATGTGTGCAGGTAGTGGTGCTCGTTTTATTGAGATGTGTACAGCTTGACAGAATTCCTGGCATGTTGCACAATTCGAATTTTTACCCCAACTTCCAGTTCGAATTAGAAAAAGTGATGAATATGAAAGTTACTCATAACTACGAGATAAATATCATATAATATTTTCAGAGCATTCCTAATATCCAATTAATCCCAGCACTTAGCTACAGTTTCAGCAAATTGTCAAGCATGCAACAAGAGTCCTAGCTATACAACACTCTCCCCAAATTTCAGAGAAAACTCATACATATAAGATACTTTCTAGCATCTATAATTAGGGAAGGAGAGTGAAGAGTTTCTACCTCTTTTGGGGCTTCAAGAGTTGCCTAGAGCTTGAAATGAGGTCTCCTTAGCTTCTCTCTCCTCCTTCTCTTCACTTCTTCTTCTCTCTTCTTTCTTCCCCTTTTTTTTTCTTTCTCCTTAGGCAATTTCGGCCATGATGCTGAAAAATGGGGAGAGGGGAGAGTTGGAAGGGGTTTAAAGAGTATGGAGGGGGGGGGGGGGGGGGGTATGGTGTGGGGTTAGGTGGAGAGGGGGGAGGGGAGTATGGTGTACTTTGCCACACTCCCTTTTTCATTTTCTTTCTTCTTTTCTCTTTTTTTCCTCTCTCTCCTTTTCAAATTAGCCCTCCTAAATGCTTGTTTTTATTACAAGTTTGCCATTGCAAATATCCCACTTCCCTTTTTGCACAATAACCCCTCAACTTAAAGAAATTTGCCTTAAGCCCAAACTTTGCAATGATACCCTCATTTGGGTATAGATGAAAAATTGAGGGGCAATTTGCAAATCTCTCCATTCCCCGAGATTGGTGTGCTTATGTACGAGAAACTTGGGTCAATTTTATGGTTACTAAGTATTTATACACTAGGGTTGTTACAGCCGTAAGTCGAAGGGGCCCCCCTTCGCCACTGAACGACCCTCTTGTGTCGTCCACCGTAAGTCGAAGGGGCCACCCCCTCGCCACTGAACGAACCTATCATATCGTCAGCCGTAAGTCGAAGGGGCCACCCCTTGTCACTGAACTTCCCTACCATGCCGTCAGCCATAAGTCGAAGGGGCCACCCTTTTGCCACTGAACGACCTTCACGTGTCATCAGACGTAAGTCGAAGGGCCCACCCACTTGCTACTGAACGACCCTACCATATCGTCAGCTGTAAGATGAAGGGCATACCCTTTTACCACTGAACGACCTTCTCGTGTCGTCAGACATAAGTCGAAGAGGCCACCCCCTCACCACTGAACGACCTTCTTGTGTGACCATCTCCTGTCGTCAGATATAAGTCGAGGGAGCCACCCATTACCATTGAAGCACCTTCTTGTGTGACTATCCCCTGTCGTCAGACGTAAGTTGAGGGAGCCACATACTCTCCATTGACGACCATCTCGGGTCGTCAGACGTAAGTCGAAGGGACTACTCCCTCTTTACTGAATGACCCTCTCGTGTTGTCAGCCATAAGCTTAGGGGACTGCCCCCTTGCCACTGAACGACCCTTTCCTGTCGTCAGCCGTAAGTCGAAGGGGCTCCCCCTTGCCACTGAATGACCCTCTCCTGTCGTCAGCCGTAAGTCGAGGGGGCGACCCCTTTGCCACTAAACAACCCTCTCGTCTCGTAAGTCGTAAGTCGAGGAGGCGACCCCCTCGCCACGGAACGACCCTCTCGTGTCGTCAGACGTAAGTCAAAGGGGCCACCCCCTCGCCACTGAACGACCCTCTCATGTCGTCAGACGTAAGTGAAAATGGTTTCGATCCCCTTTAGCAATCCTAGGGATAGGAGTGCATTGTGGTTCGCGAACCTAGTCGCGGCCATTATGCACGGGAGGATTCTGGCCATTGCCGTTCTATGTGGCTCATCCTTAAGGATTATGCCATAGAGTGAGAGAGTGGGCGGTAGGATGGGTTCGGGTTCCGATTGAGATGACTCCCAACCCCTTCGGGTGCGGGTCTTCCTCTCGACCGGAACCTTTCTATTGGGCATCTTGGACATGATGTGTGTGTGTGTGTGTGTGTGTGTGTGTGTGTGTGTGTGTGTGTGTGTGTGGAGATGGTGGGAACGGAAGAGACACACACTAATTAAAAAATGCAAGGAGAATTCAACAAAAAATTTAAAATAAGGCCTTCAAAAGGTGAGAAAATGGAAAGAGGTTACTAAGATTCGGTGAAAACTTGTTGGATTGTTGATCGTTCGGCTTCTTCTTGTTGACAAAGCTCCCCAAGACTTCCAAGATCAAGATTTTTGCCAAATTTGAGGAGGGTTGGGTGGAGATGGTGGAGGATTTTGGGTTAAGGCTTGGTTGAGAGGAAGGAGATGGTGGAGGATTTGGGGGATTTGTGCGGTTTTGTGACTAGTGGGAGGTTGCAGGATGTGGGGGAGGAAGTTTGGGAGATGGGTTAGGGGAAGTTTTGAAGATAAGGGTGTAAAATGAAGAAGGCACGTAAGGATGCAGATGGTGGGGGATGGGTTAAAATTGGGAATTTCTGGGGGGTGCATGAGCGTGCGTGATTTTTGTACGGCCTTGACGCTTTGTCAAAAGGAGTCTCGAAGCTTCGCTTGTAGGTCTGACGGTCATGCCGAAATCACGCACACAGTGCCGCTTATTACATAACTCCTCCAGATTGTCTCTTTGGTCTGGACGGCCGTGCGGACCGTCCATGTGTTTGCTGGAACTTTATGTCGAATTAGCACGGGTGTGTGCACATCCGTGCAAATGCAGATTTTTCCTGGGGCCTTACTTCCTTGATTGGCATGGTCATTAATGATTTCAGCACGGCTGTGCAAAACTCCTGCACAGAAAACCAAAGTGAATGTCAAGAGCACATGTACCCAAAACATCATACGGCTCTTATTCAACCAAAGGAAATGATAATTATGCTAAGTAGAGGTTAAAAAAGTGGGTTGCCTCCCACTAAGCGCTTTGTTTAACATCGTTAGCCCTACGGTCCACGAAATCAAGCATTCGGCATGAGAGATTGAATGACGTGCCCCGATCGTCGAAACGATGGCACGTAAATCTCCTTAGCCCTTTGAGGGCGCTCATCAGCAGGGGTAGATTTCTTCTTCTTTGGGCCACTCTCTTCAGCGTCCCTTGTTCGCAGTTTTTTTATTGATGCGGGGTTTCAGCAATCCTAGTCTTTTTCCCTTACTCACCTTGTACAATCCCTGAATGTGAGAAAAAGGGTTAGGAAAAGAGAGAGTAGGCAAACATAGATTTAAGCTAGAGGATGTTTCAGAGTAGAAAGTAGAGGGTTCTCCTCTAAGGGCTTTCTTCTTGTGTTCTATCATTTGGTGCTGCAAGCGCGTCGATGTGGAGGCACTCCTTTGACAAGGGTGCATTCAAGATATTCGAAACTCGTAGTCGAGCTTTCAGTCTCCCACCTAAACGACTGCTTCCCATTCTTGAAAGCTATAACTACACCAGCCGCCAGGAATGGCCTCCCTAAAATAATGGGTGACCTAGAATCCTCGTCCATGTCGAGGACGACGAAGTCACATGGTATATTGATTCTCTCCACCTCAACTGGAACATCATATGGCATCCTCACGGGGTATTCAATAGATCAATCAGCGAGCTGCAGCATTATCATGGTCGGCTCATGCTCTCCCATCTCCATCTTCCTACATATAGACAAGGGCATCAGACTCACACTAGCTCCCAAGTCACATAGAGCACGACAGATAGGTATATCTTTGATCACATAAGGGATCGAGAAACTCCCTAAGTCATCCAATTTTATTGGCAGCTTATTTTGTAGAATTGCGCTTCATTCCTCAGAGATGGCCACCGTGGATATGTTTCTCTTCTTCAACAAATCTTTCAAAAATTGGCCGAAGGATGGGATTTCTGTTAGGGTGTTCAGAAATGGGATATTTAGGCTCAACTACTTCAGAGCCTTAGAAAATTTCCTATATTTCTCCTCTAACTTCGCTCTAGCCAACCTCGACGGGTATGGCACCGGTGGAACATAGATGCGTGTCGGCTCTGCGACATCTTCATTATCCTTTAGCTCTCCAGAATCAACATATTTCTCAGGGATGTGTTGCTCACCTTGGGGTTCAGCTAGCTTCCTACCACTCATTAGCATAACAACATTCATCATTTTCGGGTTCTACTCGAGTTGAGCAGTGAGTGATCATTGACTATTCACCATGGCATCTACCTGCTGCGCCAACTGGGCCAACTGGGTCTCCATCATCTTGTTGGAGGTCGCGAGGGCATCTATTCTAGTGTTCCCCCTTTATGATGGCAGTCTGGAAGCTATCATTTCTCTGCACCTACTGGGTCATGAAGCCCTCAATGGTAGTCTCTAAGAGAGACTTCGGTGGTTGTGGCGGCGCATTCCCCATTTGCCTTGGTTGCTGGAACCCAATCTGCTGAGGTGGTGTAGCTTGGAAGTTTCCTCTCCGCTATGAGAAGTTTGGGTGGTTTTGCCAAGCCAGGTTATAGGTCTTGGAATAAGGGTTTCCTTGGGGCCTTTGGTTATACAAGGCATTCACTTTCTCCAATGACATGCACTGGGTTTGTGCTGCTCCAATTTTGGTATTCAAGGGATTGGTGCCCATGAATGCTGCATATATCACAATTGGCCACCATGGTCGATGACGAGGAAGCTCTCTTTGCTTCAGTCTTGATCTGAGAAATCTGCTGGGCTAGGCTGTCAAACTTGCATCAAAGAGCGTAATCACATCAACCTCAAGCTTGTCGCCCTTCTTGGTGGAATCCCTTTCATTGCCCCAATGGTAGTTGTTGGAAGCTTTTTCTTCCAACAATGTCTTTGTTGCCTCTAGGGGTTTTGTCATTATGGCTGCTGCATCAATTGAGATCTTTGTCTAATGCTTCAATCCATTGTAGAAAGTGTGAAGTAGCAGCCATTCTGGGATCCCATGATGGTGGCATCTCCTTTGGAGCTCGTTGTACCACTCCCACACTTCATACATGCTCTCCCTATCTTGCTGATCGAATGAGGTGATCTCATTCCTAAACTTCATGGTTTTACCGAGCGGGAAGAACTTGTTGAGGAAAACCCTTGCAACGGAATCCCATGTGGTGAATACATCCGCTTCATTACTCTTCAACCACTCCTTGGCTTTGTCCCTTAGGGAGAAAGGGAACAACTGTAGTCTTATGACATCCTCAGAGACATTGTTCAGTTTGATGGCATCACACTTCTCCAAGAAATTCGTCAGATGTTTATTTGGGCTTTCAGAGTGGTGACTACTAAACTGGTCCTGCTGAATAAACTGAATAAGGCTGGTCTTCAGCTCAAACTATGTTGTCGTGGCTGCAGGGTGCATAATGCTGGAAATCGGTTTGCTAGAGGGCATGCCGAAATTCATGAGAGACTTTGGAGGTTCTTGTTCATTAGCCATTCTTTCCTGTAATTCCCTTTTGCGCCTCTCCCTGTTTAATCTTTTCACTGTAGCTTCAATTTCGGCGTCGAGATGTACTAGATTTCCCAAACTGAGGCACCTCCTGGGCATAAGAGAGAAATAAGGACTAAAATAAATGTTAGTAGTATGGTTGTATAAAAAATAATAAAAATAAGAGAAGAAAACACGGTCTACTAAACACTCAACTAATGCAAATTCAAGCTGCTTGCCTCCTCGGCAACGGTGCCATTTTGCTCATGAGTTCGGATGATGCAAAAGATATTTATAGTTAACCGCGAGCAAAACGGATCGTATGCAGTGGGTGTCGAACACAGGGCAGTAGTATGAGTACAGGTAGATTGTGTATTTAGTTAGCTACGCGGATAGAAATAGGGAAGGGGTAATTTCACAAAAAATACAAAAATAAAGAAAAGTGCCATGGGCCAAGCATCACTGCTAGTGCAAACTGAGCAGGTGGGTCGACCTAGCTTCTCGAGCCAACGGATTTAGCCCTAGATGATAGTCAAAACTCAATCCTCATCTTCTAAATGTCGAACCATTAGAGAACATGCAGAATAGGTTGGTGATCTCTCCTTATTTTACACCTTTTTTCTGCATGTTTTCATGTCGTTTCGATCGCTCATATTACGTTTTTTCACGATTATTCGACGATATCGCGTTGCTTTTCACTATTTCTTGTTTTTATTGTATTTCAGGAAATATGGAGCAATCTGGAGCAAACATGAGATCAAGGGACTTTCACGCACACTGAAGCATCGTCCACGGCCTTATTAAGGAGTTAGCAGCGCTAGATGATGAGTGGCAGAGGAAGAAGTTTGATAGAATCGACGAGGAAGTGAGGAGGAGAAGAAAGAACCACATAAACAGTTCACTCGGCCAAGTGAAGGACTGCGTTTGGCCGAGTAAAACAGATACAAGATCGCCTGGATTCAAAGTTCACTCGGCCGAGCAAGAAAGTTCACTCGGCCGAGCAAGAAAGCCCACTCGCCCGAGTATGACAGGGGTTTCTCCTGAAAATCATCCAACTTACTGGAATTTGGAGAAGACTCACTCGGCCGAGCAAGAAAGTTCACTCGGCCGAGTGAAGAAGTCCACTCACCCTAGTGTGATAGGGACAGACACCCGAAATCCCCTATTTTGCTGTTTTTCTTTGGGTTTGTCACTCGGTCGAGTGACATGTTCCACTCGACCGAGTGGCGCAGTCCGACTGTGTCACGTATTAGGGTTTTGGGCTGTGCCAGGGGCAAATCTGTCAGGAATTTCTGGACAATTTTGACTTGTATTTAAGGCTAGTTTTATTCCTAGTTTTAGGAGAGACTTGAATTTAATTTTGACGGCTATTCTTATTGTAATTCTCAGCTGAAGATCAAAGACGCGCAATTTGGCTTGTTCTTTCTATCTAAATCTCTAGTTTTTATGAATTGCTTCCTCTCAATCATGAATTGTGCTATGATCTTATTCACTATTTCTGAGATTGCTATAATCAATTGTGAGTAGTTCCGTCGTTCTAGGGCATGTGGATGAACCCTATGGATCCGATCTTAGAATTGTGATGAATGAATTGAATTGTAGCTAGGATTGATAGACGGTTAGGTTATGATTGATTTACTACGTATAGTAGGAATTTCCATTGATTGGGGTTTGCAAGAGATTGGATTTCAATCGATGAGAAGGCCTAGATATTCGATTTAGGTTTATAATCGAGATTCTCTAGACTTTGTTTGTAAGAGATTGGACAAAAGCTAGGAATTTTATTATAAATCTATACTCATATTTGTTTGCAATAGATTGGAAGAATACGAACTATCATAACCTAGATCATAGCTCAAGTTTGCACGAGAGTGGGCTCGAGGTGTGATTGGACGATGATGTCGATCTTTATGCTAGTGGCTTAGGTTAGGGTTTGTACGAGAGTGGGCCCTAATCTATGTTGCTGTAGATCGCCAATAGCACGAGAGTGTGAGCTTGGTTCTATATTCAGTTACGACTAGTTCACCTTAATTCAAGCTTTGCAACATTGAGATTCACGATCCACAAGGACAAATGACGATCCGTAGTGGGGATTCCCTTGCCCTAGATGCTTTTATTATATAGAATTCTATTTGTTATTTGAACGACCATGCCATTATTATCCAAACCATTCCATTCTACCATCAATAGCTAGGTGATTAAGATAGAGTCCTGTCATTTGTCCTCACTGTGATCGATACCCGCTTGCCACTTCACCGTGCGCTTGCGGTAAGACTACAGTCGTTTTCTCGGTGTATATCCGGGCGCGATCTAGTTTTTGGCACCGTTGCCATGGATGCGACGATATTTTATTTTCCTTACTTAGCTATTTCTTTTATTTTTCTTATTTTCACTCTTTTATTCCTCTATTGTGCTAACAATTCTATCTAGACCCTCTTTTTCTGTGCATTTACACGAGATCGAAGGCACACCAAGAAGACATATTATTTGATCCCGAGATCGAGCGTACAGAAAGGAGGCTTAGAGTTAAGAGGAGATTTTCTATAGAGGAAGATCATATGGCCGTGTCGAAAACACCAGAGGAGCTAGCAACGCGCATGGCTAGGCTTGTCTCCATCCGAGATAGGCTACGGCCCAAGACCACTTCTACCACCTCTTCTTTAGTCATGCCAGAGTTGGAGGCCGATAAGAACTTTGAGCTAAAGCCAGGACTTGTAGTGTTGATGCAACAAGACCCATTTCATGGGAACTCACAAGAAAACCCGCACTACCATCTGCAATTGTTCTTAGCTAAATGCGCCACTTTTCAGATGCCTGGCGTGCCGGTTGACGCTATTCGACTGCGCCTCTTTTCGTTTACTCTTTGAGATAAGGCATTGTATTGGTTGAGGACGCAAGCCGAGGGGATCTTCACTACTTGGGATGAGCTGGCAAGTGCATTTGTCAACAAGTTTTACCCGTCATCCAAGACTATCAAGATACGAAGCGCACTCATGTCCTTCAAGCAAGGCCCTCAAGAAACTCTATATGAGGCATGCGAGCATTTCAAGGATCTCCAACACCAATGCCCCCATCATAGCATTGAGCCATGGGAGCTTGTGCATAGCTTTTATAACGGATTGCAACCAAGCACGAAGTAAATAATAGATGCAACCACCAATGGAGCTATCTTGTCAAAGATACCGGATGACGCTACGGCTTTACTTGAGGAGATGGCCCCGAATAATCAATAGTGAGCCGACGAAAGGGGACATTCTTCGTCATCTTTGAAGCCGACGAGTATTTATGAAGCAAAGGCCGTGGCGGAGCTCTCTACAAAATTTGACTCTCTTCACAAAGTCATTGAAAGGTTGGAAAAGTTGGTTAGTGAACCGCATGGAGCCCCCACCGTTTCTACACTGGGGAGAAGCATGCGCGACTGGCAAGATCAAGCCCAAGTTATGTTTGTCGGAGGGGAGCAAGGAGACAGAGCCATGTAGCAAGCTCAATATGTTGCGGGTAGTACCGGTTATTGGGTGAACCCGGCTACAAGGGGTCACCCCGGATTTTCATACGCCAACAATGTGGAGCCTTGAATCCACCACCGCAACAACCACAAGCCCGGCCTCCAAAACAACCGCAATATCAACAAAGAGCACCCCAACAATAAAACTACCCACCGAGGCAACAAGCGAGGCCCTATAGACCCCGGGGTATAATCAAGGATGGAGGGCACCCAATCCACCGCAAGCGCCGCTAAGGTCAGAACATGAAGGGTTGAAGAGTTCATGGCGGAACAAAAGAAGATCAATGCAAGATTGACAGCCCAATAAGACTCCCTCAACACAGTCGTGGCACAATTATCGGAGCAACTAGCATTGCTCAATAAGAACAATCAACAATTGCCCGCTCAACCGGAACAAAACCCACGGAGCAATACCGGCCACATCAATGCGGTTGTGACGGTAACTACAAGAGCTGGAAAGGACACTACCCCTGCTATGATTCAAACTAAGGAGCCGGGGAAGAAATTTCGGATGATAAGGAACCGGTTAATGAAGAGGAGGGCCAAAAGGCGCCAAACGACGGTGAAAAATCTGAAGTAGATAAGCCACAAGAGGAGCGCACTTACATGCCACCGGTACCATTCCCACAACGGTTGGAAAAGCAAGGATTGAGAAAAGGCTCATCAAATTTTTGGAGTATTTGCGAGGTGCGAGCTTGAATATTCTATTCTTGGATGCCATCATCGAAATCCCGTCCTATGCTAAGTTCCTAAAGGATTTGATCGCGGGAAAGGAGCGAAAAGAAAGGATCATGCTCACAGAGCAAAGTACGTGGTTTACTAGGAAGGAAAAAGCGCCGACCAAGTTCAAAGATCCCGGTAGTTTCCAAATCCCTTGCACGCTTGGAGGAGTCCCACTTCAGAAAGCTTTGGTAGATTTGGTAGCAAGCGTGAGCCTCATGCCCATCACGATGTTTAGGAAATTGAATACGGGGACTGATGTGTCCATATTTTCTACCTTTTTCATATCATCATGACATCGCATTCCATGCCATTTTTGCATCCAAATCCCATATTTACCTACGATATCGTATTTCTGACGTTATATTCGAGTTTCGTAGTATTTTATGAGTTTTCAGGGATTTTGGAGCGATTTGGGACCCGACCTGGGTATGGACACATCTGACACGGCCGTGAGCTCGTTGGCGAAGCTCTACTGGAGTTCGTCGTGTTTTGGAGTCATAGGAGGAGTGGAGGAGAGTGCAAGAGGAAAGGAGGAGAGCAGATGCTACAGGAGAAAGTTTTCCAGGTGAATCGATCAAGCAGAGTAGCTGCTCGGTAGAGCAGATGAAAAGAACAATGGCACAGATACACAGCCTGCTCGGACCGAGCACTCATAGTGCTCGGTCGAGCAGCCTCTCATTCAGAAGCCCGACTACGCCTTGCACGACCCGAGCGACTTCTTCAGCCATCGAGTAAGCTCTCTGCTCAGACCGAGCAGAGCTTACTCGGCCCGTGTAGACAGAGTAAAGATTTTGGAGGAGCGTGATTTTCTGTCGTGCCCGGTCGAGCAGTACAGCTGCTCGGCCTGAGCAACTGACCGAGCAGCGAACTGCTCGACCGAGTCGCCCACTTGGCCGACGATGCTGAGGCCATTTTTGGAAGGATCTTTGAGAGCGGCTGTTGCGTGATTTTGGGGGAGTAAATTCTGGAAGCTGCGGAGCGTCTGGGAGCGAATTCATTATGAGTTTTTGGAGTAGTTTTTTGGAGCGAAGATTAGGAGAATAATTTTAGATCTAGATTAAAAACTCTTGAATATTGTTAGATCGAAATTGATTGTAAGCTTATTTTTGTTCTTCACGCGCTCTTGGAATCTCGGCTTTTCTTTAGATCTATTAATCATCATTTTTCTTTATCTCTCGCTGTAAGTTCTCAGTCTTCATTTGTCAATTTGTTATGATGATTTCATCTCTAAAAATGGTGTTTCTATTCGTTAATATTGCTATGAGAGAGTAGTCCTTTCTAGGGTTGATGGGTTAGCCCTAAGATCCTAGGGGGAAGACGTAGATCTGGATCCCTATATTGAATTAGGAATTTTGGGGAGTATTTCGGTCGATCCTACCGAATCCCTAGATAACCCGTACCGAGATCATGCCCACGGTCTGTGGAATTGATGTGCTTAAGGGGTATCCTTGGTATTCAAATAGGGAAATTGGTGGATCCAACCAAGGCTCATGACCATGCCTGGCTCGTGCCATGAGGGGATCCCTCGACGAGCTATATCGCTACGTTGACGGCTATCGCTATTGCGTCAACGAGAGCCACCGAAATACCTCGCAATTCTAACCCACAAGAGTGGTACGAATTGGGAGATTAATCCCCTAACCCTAATGTAATGTAAGGATTCAATCCCAACATCGATCCCCGACGATCTTAGCGTTGACCCTAACGCCCTAGTCCTTTTTATTATTAGAACAACATCAACACAACAACCAATTATCTCAACCCGATAGCTATCTCAATTCGAGATATAGAAGTAAACTGAGAACCCAAATACACTATCACCGTCCCTGTGGGATTCGATATCTTTTATACTACAACTTGACACCGTCCGCTTGCGTATAGAGCACGGAATTGACACCTATGGGCCATACCACGCCTGGCAATCGTGACACCGCCGGGTGGAATCTAGGTGTAGATTTCGAGTGCGTCAAGTTTTTGGCACCCTTGCTAGGGACGGAAATAGTGTTATCTCAGTTTATTTTTATTTTGAGAAGCTTGCTAGCAAATCTTTCCATTTCTCACCTTTCCACCCTTTTTATTCTCTTTCTATTTCTTTTCTGCCTTTCTACTAACATCTCCCTCCATCTAGTGATTATTCCTGACTAATCAAACATAATGGAGATGGTGATGCAAGTACAGTGGACCTGTGAGTCTGACAGTGACTCAGATGAGTTTAGCTTCTCTCCTTATCATTTACATGGTCTTCAAGATTCGCGCATGGACGAGTCCATGATTGAATGCGCAGCTAGAGAACTGATTGATGCAGTTCGGTTCATCGGCTCAGGAATCTATGTTACAGGTAATGCAAATCAGCAATTGGGCATGGATCATATAATGAACAATGTTTCTAATGCAGGTACCATTGATGGCGACATTCGCATAAGCTTCGAAGAGGACGTGATGCTCCTCCAGGCCATCGAGGCCTTACATGTTGATGCAGGTTGGAGAGAGACTCATCAATTGGAGCCATTGAACGATTCTCAGTTATTGGATATAATAGAGAGCGTGGTAGCTGATGTATGGGCCCATGGCCCAGTGGAATTCCCTACAGACGACCCGGTTACACAAGAGCTCTCGGTTTTTATTGCGAATACTTTCAACAATGCGGATGCTTTGAGGTGTCCCCGTCGCTGATGGGATCTATGTGTAATACGAGGGAGACACACTGTGCTTCAACAACGATAGCCTCCCACAGATTTCAGCATATGAAGAACATACATGTGAGGAGTACACAGATCCCTCACCATTACAAAACGACATTGACCAGGGAAGTCCTTCAGATTCTATGTTTGATAATGAATGCATACCTAAACACCTTGCCTCCGTTGACAGGTGCGCTATGAAAACGGAATCTGCAAACGTCTGCCATGACGTACCGTCATCTCCCTGCTCTTCCTATGATTCTGCCAACGAAGAGTTTCCACCTTCTGAACCAGAAATTAAGGACGCATATTTCTCACAGGTGAGAGATGACGGGGGTACAATGCCCCCTCAGGTAGAACTAAAATCTCTTCCTGCCAATTTGAAATATGCTTTCTTAGGGGAAAATTCCACATACCCCGTTATTGTCAATGCGTCTCTCACCGAGCCCCAGCTAGAAAGTCTCCTAAAAATCCTTAGATCCCATAGAAAAGTAATAGGGTATAACATCACTGTCTTGAAGGGTATCAGCATGTAAAGACCCACTCTCGGGGGCCCGTTACTTATTTGATATATACATAGGTCCTGCAGTTAACCAGTGAAACCAAAATCGCCACGATGCAGAGATGTATAAAAATACCCAAATAGTGTCCAATTATTACAATCCGTACTATACATATGTTCCAGCAATGATACATGAAAGAAAGAAAGTACATAGCGAAAATAAAACTGAAAGCTGCGGTCTCATGGTCGAACTCTGGCGCTATCAACTCAAGAGCATCTACCTCCATAAGTACGTCGTCTGCGGTGCCACAGAGATGGAACCGTAGGTAAGTCACAACAATTCTAAATAAAGAAAAGGAATACTGTACAAGTATGACAAGGTAACTACGTACAAGTAGACCAAAGTGAAAAGTAAAGTACTGAGCAACAACTGTACACATCTGAGTAGTAAAAATAGAACTGAAAGGAGAGAACAACTGTTTGTGGGAGTGCAAGTGTAAAGCAGGCTAAGCAAGTGAAAACGTGCTACTGCTGTAGCTAAAAGTACGACAAGTAAAGTACGGTAACTGTACAAGTGTAGAAAGAAAATGCATGTACTGTAAAGAAAGTAACTGTGCAAGCTACACTAGAACTACGTGACTCAAGTAGGAGAGTACAATATGTGACCGTTCAGTCCATCTCTTGCATGGGTGCTACCCAGATGAATGTCGAAACCCAGGCAGCAATACATGTATTTTTCCGAAACTCAGGCAGCAGTACGGTATGCCAAAACTCAGTCAGCAGTACAGGAAGATCAAACTCTAGTCACTCTCGTACTCTCTCTAACTATGAGTTACCCTAATACCCCAATGATGTGTCAAGTGCAAGTTCTTTACATGATGTTCCATAGGATGTTCCATATGATATTTCACATGTTGCTAGTCAAACCAAGTCAACTGGTTGACTTTCTCATTGAAAACCAGAAAGTCGGATAAAGACAAGTCCAACACGAAAAGTGTTACTTCCGTGCTTTGAGTACGTGGTAGTGTGGTTTAGCACACAATTTACCCAAGTTGATAGTTGTGTGCTACAACCACCAAAGTTGAAAGTTGGCAAAGTAATCTTTAGTCGATTACTTTCCTAATATGTTAGATCTCTTGTTCAGTACAAGTCAATAGCCGTTCGGAGGCTATAAGTGGTGAAGTGTTACGAGTTCGTACAAGCACAGACGACTAGTTTTCTAAGTTTAGAATATGTTGTGACTTACAATATCTGAGATGATGGTAGTGAACCGAGACTGGAATCTAGTGCTGGTGCACGAGATTTGATATCTGCAATCACAAAAATAGTTGGTTAAAGAACGCTACATTTCTAGTTAAAGAATTTGATCGTTCTGATTTTTAAAACTGATGAAACGGTGCTGAAAAAGGTTCTAAATTTTTATATAGGCTATATATGTTAAAAAATTTATTGCAAGAGGGAATATTTTTCTGAAGCTTATAGTAATTTTTAGAATTTTTTAAAAGCTCAAAAAACAATTTAAAAACTATTTTTCAATTAGTAATGTATTTATTCAATAATTTCTTCTGTGTGCAATCTGTATCGGAAAGTTGCAAATGAGCTGCCAAAATGACCGTCTCGAAGAATACTATAACATATATTTTTATCACGTATTAGTTTATGTGAAAATAACAAGTTATATATTTTTAAATGAAAATAACGTATTTAAAATTTAGGCTTAAAAATTAATTCTGGAAAAACTAAGCATATGATTAAGATAAAACTAGCTCCATTGGATACAGAATATTATTTCTGATTTTCTAGAGCTAGTCTCACATTTTTCTGAGGCCTATATTTCAAGTTAGGAATTTTAAACCAATAATACCCAATTATTAATTAATTAAAACGAAAATACGAAATTATTTTCGTATTTATTAGTTCGCCATCAACATCACCTTCGTTTTCCCGAATGCACATGCAGCGAAGAGCGGGGGGCTCTTCGCATTCGTGTCGTCACCGACGGCGACTGAGGGGGGCAGCGGAGGCCGGCGAGAGGGGGAGGCGCCGACGAGCGCTGGGAGGTGATGGGAAGGCGGCTGCGGTGACATGTGAAGGTGGTGCGAGGCATCGGAGCTCTGGGCGTGTGCTTCGGGCTGTCGCCTGTCATTGGCGGCGTACGGCGGAGGCAGAAGCGGGGTCGAACGGCGGCGTCGTGGGTGTGTCGGAGCACGGTGACGACGACTCTCTGTAGGGTCGAGCTGTGTGTGTTCGGCGTCGAGATTTCCGCGGGCTGTCGGGGCGCTGCGGTGGTGGCGAGTGGGGCAGTCGACGGCGGGCGGCTGTTGATGGCTCCGGCGAGGGCTCTCGGTGGCGGAGGAGGCCATACGGCGAGGAGAGGGTCGTGGGGCATGGGTTCGGGGCTCTCGAACGGAGGGAGAGGGAGGGAGAACAAGAGAGGGATGCGAGGGAGAGAGCTGTGTGCGATAGTGATAGGGGAGTTCGAAAGGGGGTTGAGTTTGTGAGCTGAGTGAGAGAGTTTAAGCCTGGGTTGGGTTATTTATAGGGTTTATAATCATAAATAAATAAATAAAAAGGGTAGTGGGGGGGGGGGGGGGAATCCACGGTTAGTTGAGAGAGATGTAGGGGGTAGCTAAGGTTTAGATTAGGTGGGGTAATTAGGAAGATAATTAAGGGAGGTTAGAAAATCATTAGTGAAAGTCATTTTGTAACGAAATTACGATTTTGCCCTTACTAGTAAGCGGGTCCAAAAAATTACGAAAACATACCCACGGGTTCGTATCGTCGCGAGAATTGCGAATACAAAGTCCATTTCAGGGTTTGGACTACGGGTATACTAGTTTCAGGCCAAAACGTTTAGAAAGCGGGTTTGCGGGTTCTAGGTTGAAATGATATCAGAAAATTACGAAACTAATGTGAGGAGCCCTAAATGATCATTGGATGCTACTGTGGAAGTTTGAAAATATTTTGAAGACGTTTGAATAGAAAATAAATTCATTGAGTCAAAATGGTAATAACTGAAAATGAATTTTTTATTAGATCTTTTAGAGGTATTTGATGAAACCCGATCGTACTAAAATACTCCATAACTAGTCTTGTACTTCAAAATATTTTTATAAGAAAGTTTTGAAATCGTAAAACTCCTGACAAACCATTACAAAATAGTTTTAAAAAATTTGAAAATAGTTTAAATACGTAATAATTGTGTTGATGAAAACAGGCCGTTACACAGCGAAACCATATGTACCCATAGGATTCATCTAGAGGATAAGAACGCCACTTCTATTGAGCCTCAAAGGCGATTGAATCCCAACATGAAGGAGGTAGTGAAAAAAGAGGTATTGAAGCTTTTAGAGGCCGATATTATCTATCCCATTTCCGATAGTAAATGGGTTAGCCCTATGTGTTGGTAGCAACGATCTATGAACTTCGTGTTTGATGATAACAAACGTGTGTGAACGTTTTAACGTGTGTGTTAAGTGTTTCAGGAACGTCGAACGTAAACATTTGTGTTAAGTGTTTCAGGAACAGCGAACGTGCGACAAATTCACAGAAGGACTTGGTCAATGTGAACCTAGCTTGAGTCGATGCATATCTATTGGAGTAAAATCCTTATCCTATTCCGTATCAAGTCCAAACTCCTTTCCCATTACAAATCACCCTATCACTAGGATTCCCTATAGCTTGATTAATCCTAGCCATTGATCTCTTCTCCTTGTTGCAAATCTCCTAGGGTACCCTATATAAGCCTCTCATATCTAAAAACCCTAGAGGCCATATATCAAATATCCAAGGGGGGAAAGTCACGCACAAGGTTGTTGCTTCTTACCTAAGTTCAAGTCGAACGATTTTTATTTAGGGTCAGCCGCAATTCTTAGAGAGAGAGAGAGAGAGAGAGAGAGAGAGAGAGAGAGAGAGAGAGAGAGAGAGAGAGAGAGAGAGAGAGAGAGAGAGAGAGAGAGAGGAGAGAGAGAGAGAGAGAGAGAGAGAGAGAGACATCATTCCTTGAACCCTTGAAAATATTTCAAAGCCTTGGTGCATTATTTTTCTCCTCTGGGCAAAAGTCTCAGTTAGCCTCACTCTTCAAGGGGATTATCAAAAAGATCATTTTTCTTCTGGAGTTCCAAGAGGATTCGCGTTTGTTGTGTTATAAGAACACTTCACAAAAAAAATTCTTCAAGCAGCATTCGTTGTTTTTCCTTTCAATCGAAATTCACAAGCATCCAAGATTTTTGAAGAGGGGGTCTTCGTTAATTTTTTTTCAGCCGCATAATTTGTTTGAGGGGAGAATCAATCAAGCCGAAACGTTTAAGAGGGCTTCACAATTTGTTAAGAAGGGCAAGCCGAAATTTTTTGTAGAGCCTCTCTCTCAGCCGCACAGAATTTCTTAAACCCTTGGAGAGCCGCAACCTGATGTAGCCAAAGTGGGATTAAATAAAAAAAGGTCACGCATGGAAAAAGAACTTTGTGTGTGCAGAATTATTTTTGTGCAAGACCTACTTCCGTTGTGCCTTCCTGTTTCTATTGAGCCGGCCCTTTATATTTTGCCCTAGCGGTAGAATTCTAGAAGGGGGCCGTGACATATTTCCCGAGCCGAAAAATATTTCCTCCTCTCTCTTGGGCAATCAATCCCCAGGAGCACAGTTGTATGTCGAAGAGCCGCAGTCTTCAATCCTAAAAAGAGCCGCACTTTGAGAGGGGATTCATCATCTGCCGAATTTATACAGGGAAGAAACGAAAATTCCTTTGTCCTTTTTTTGTTGCAACACTTGTTTTAATATCTCTTACACATACTTTTGATTGTTGCAGACACTCATAAAATTGGAGAAGCATTTTCAGCCGTCTTCATTGACCAAGTGCCGCACCTCTCCGTTTTGCTTTTTGTTGGGAACCGCAAGATTCAAATTTGGGTGAAGGCTGCAAGCTTCAATCTTTGGTGGAAGGCGCAAGTTTCATCGAGAGGGAAGCCGAACTATTGAGGGGACATCAGGGACTACTACTTGTCAGATTGATCTGACCACACGCTGAACGACAGAGACGACACACCATTACTGAGCATTTCTAAAACTCTATTTATTTATCTTTGTATTGGTGTATCGATCTCTGTAGGAGAAACTTTACCTTTTGTGTTACTTTTTGGGGACCTGACGACTTTGGGAGTCGTCACGGAGGGAGAGCATCTGACTAGATTGAGAGTGTAGAGCACGTGGTGTGCGTACTAGCTAGGTGAGAGTAGATTTGAGATCTTGACTCATTGTAGCTGTATAGGATTACACATCTATCTAGTATTTGCTTTCGGGGGCTGGAGTAGGTCGTGGGGACGACCGAACCAGGGTATATCTGTGCGTACTCCGTGATTGCTATTTTATTGCCATGTCTGTACTTATAACTGCGTGGGATTTCTCGTGGGTTGCTGGTCGGTCCTGAGTATACACCCAAAGAACGGTTGTAGTTTTACCGCAAGCGCACGGTTGTAGCGGCGAGCGGGATATCGAACACAGGGAGGACGAATGACCGTGCTTGCTCCTAATCAACCTGGCTACTTAAGGGAGAAATTTGCCTTTGGCGATCCTGTCACAATCGTCAGACAAAACGTGCAGAAATATCAAATCAAATAAAGAACGTCTAGAGAATGGGGAATCCCCGCTACTCACCGTATTTCATAAATGTGGTTCGTCGGTATCAAAATTGCTTGAATAAGAAATTGGATGAACTAGTTGCAACTGAATGTAGAACCAAGCTCACGCTCTCGCGCTGTTGCCAGTCTACAGCTATCCTAGGTTTGGGTCCAATCTCTTGCAAACCCTAGCCTAGGGAAGCTAGCATTAGGATCAACATCATCGTCCAATCGCGCACCGAGTCCAATCTCTTGCAAACTCGGTCCACGATCTAGATTGTGATAGTTCCTACCCGTCCAATCTCTTGCAAACGAGTATCGGCATGGAATTGCAACCGGGAATCCTAGTATCGGTCCAATCTCTTGCAAACCGATACTTCGAAAATCCGATTCCAACCCAATTCGGATTTCTAGGGCTTCCTATCAAATTGGGATCCAATCTCTTGCAAATCCCAATTGATATGAATACCTAGCCATCCGTAGTAAATTAATCACAATCTAATCCCTAGTTATTAATTCTAGCTCAATTTCTACCAATTCATCACAAATATGAAATTGGGCTTGTAGGGTTCATCCCCACGCCCCAAGACGTGGAGACTACTCACAATTCATAGCAAGATCACAAAAATAATCAATGAAATAAGCAATAGAATTCATCACAATATTGAGATAAGCAATAAAAATAGAATTTTTAAGGAAAAGAGATGCAAACCAATGGAGTTCTTCAATTGTTCCAACAAAAATCACAAATTTGTCTATTCTCCAATCAAAAAGAACAAAGCTAAAAACTAATCTAAAAAGCTGCAAAAAATCTAAGAGAGAGGCTCTCTAAACTAGGGTAAAAACAGGGCTTAAATAGCCCTCAAAATCGTCCAAAAATCGTGACCAAAATACCCCTGCACAGCCTGTTTTGCGCAATTTTCGCTACAGGCAGCGCATCGCACTCGGCCGAGTGACAAAAGTCGCTCGGCCGAGTGAAAAACCCTGTCATTTTCCAGTAAGTCGGGGGCTTCAGGGGTCTTCAGTTCGGGGGCGGCTCGGCCGAGTGAGTTGTCGTCACTCGGCCGATGGCTTCAAGGCACTCGGGCGGACGTAATAATCCACTCGGCCGAGTGGGTCTTCTGAAGTTCAGGAGGCCAAAAAACAGTAACTTCGATGTTTTGGAAGGGCCTCGTCTGGGCGCCACTCGGGCGGACGCGATATCGTCACTCGGCCGATGTGGTCTTCGGTGCTCGGCCGAGTGCACATAGAAATCGTATCTGTTCAGGTCGGCCGAGCAGTGTCTCGCTGGTCGGCCGAGTGGCTCCTCCACTCGGCCGAGTGGGACACAAAAAATGCCCAATCTGATTGTTTTGGCCTCCTCGTCGCTCCTGTGACGTCCATTCTTCTTCCGCTCCTCTCCAACAGCAAAATACCCCTCGGGGAGGTCGTCGGTGACCGTCTAAAGTGAGCGCATCTCAAGATCACTCCAAATCGCGCGAAATCACCTGAAATGCGACAAAAACAACAAATCGTGAAAAGCATCGCAATATCGTCGATATATCGTGAAAAACATGATTTGGGCGATCTAAATGGCATGCAAACATGCGGGAAAAAGGTGTAAAATAAGGAGTGATCAGTTGCACGAGAATTTTTATTAGCCTATTCACCCCCCTCTAGGCTACGATCCAGATCCAACAAGTGGTATCAGAGCCAGTTTAGAGGATCTAGTCTAGATTTTTTTAATGACCATGAATATATCTAATTGTGCATTTGCTGAAGGTCAGTCTATAGCCCGTCCCCCTAAGTTTAACGATGTAGACTTTGCATATTGGAAGGCTAGGATGATAATCTA
>JAULAV010008319.1:0-16692 GCA_030789695.1 Scilla litardierei | reverse complement strand
GAAAGCTGTGCACGACAAAATGATCTTGCGAAAGGAATTCCAAATTGGAGACAAGGTTTTGTTGTACAATTCAAGACTCCATATATTTCCAGGAAAGCTGCGCTCAAAATGGACGGGACCATACTTTGTCAAAGAAGTCTTTTCACACGGAGCGGTGGTCTTAGTGAATGAAAAGGATGGCCATGAATTCAAAGTCAACGGACAACGTCTGAAACATTTTCAAGACCTTTGGGCCAGAGAGGATACCACCATTGATCTCACAGATCCACCTTCGGGTGGTCACTAATCAGGTGTGTTCTTTCCATGATTCCCTCTCCTTAACATTGAGGACAATGCTTATTTTAAGTTGGGGGGAGGGTATAAACTTTTAGTTTTTTTATGATTTTTTTTCTTAGTAGTTCCCTTTTCAAAAATTTTTTTCTTTTTATAAAAAAGGGGTTGAGTCAAGATTTATCACCAATGCTTATTACACCTAGAAGTGAACCTCATGTGATGAAAATTCTCGAAATCCATTCACCACTTTGCACATATGATTTATTTTCCTCCACCGCTATTGTTACATATTTCATTCTCATTCGACATGAATGCTAGTACTCATGGTAAATCTCCCTTGATATATCTCTATGGTAGGATTGAATGATGACTTAATGAATCTTGAAGTTATGAATTAGCAAGTCGTATGCTCTCAATGGAACACACCATCACAAAATGACTTGAGCATTGCTTTTTATCTCATATTCATTGCTATTTGCATGCTTTGTGTGATCTTGGGTGGATAGTCTACACTGTCTTTTGAAATGATTAGGATAACCCATTCTTGTGAAAGAATAAAGAAAAGGAAGCTATCTTGCCAAGTTATTTATGCACGCACAAAAGAAAGAATGAAATAAGATGAATGAAGAAAAATGAATGAACGAATAAATGTGTCATTAAAGAAATAACTTGGTTGGCTCGATTAGTACAGTCCGAGGGGTCCTTCTTGGCCTAATGCCCTATTATCGTCTGATTTGGGAGCCATTGACTGGAACCTCAATCATTTGATGGAGCGATCCAAGTTATACATTTTTTCTGCAAATGTTGCTTGATGCGCGTTACGCAGAACCAATAAAAGGAGAAAGAGAAGTGAAAAGAAAAGTGTGCATAATTAACGAGGCAAGAGAACTTCCAAAGCTTAACGATAGCACAAGATATGGTGTGATTTCCTATGAATGAAAATTGATGTGTGTATGTCTTGATGCCAATCTATTTTTGCTTGCTTTGCATGATACATCTACGCTCCAAGTTATATACTTTGATTGAAAGGTGTGAGCCATTGATTTTGCATACCATTCGCTATGAAGTAATGTAAAGTGGAGTTAAGTTGATTTAATGACCATTTTAGAGATACTTGCTTTTCATTGTAAACCCATGAGTACCATTATATAATGAGCATGAAATCTTGGCATTAGTGTGTGGACATTTTCTTTCGTCTTTGTAGTATGGTGATGAATGATTTGAGACCTGATAAGGTGATCTAGGTGTATACTTGATATCATATCTCGCTCATTTTGCTAGAGACTAGCAAATCGCTAGTTGGGGGGTGTGATTCGGGTTGAATATTGCATATTTAACCCCCTAATTAGCCTTATGATGTGCCTATATAATACTCAATTTCTCTCTAATACATTCATATTTTTAATATCATCATTTATTAGAGAAATTACTCTATTTGTGCACAAAACATGAATTTTATTGAGTATTTCTGCATTTTTATATTTTTCATAGCTTGGTCTCGATCTCACGATTCCAACGACTATTTATTTGTATTTTTCTGAGATCTGTGCTAATTACTGTGTATTTTTGAATGCAGAATACCATTTAAATGGAGAAATACTGTCGAAAATACGCAAATACGCGCTGAAATACGATTCCCTATTCGACCAAAATGCGGGCCACGTGGCATTTTATAGGCCGTCCGATCTTCATCCGACGGCCTGCAGCAAAGAGCAGAACGCAACGAATACGGCGGCGACGTGGCGTGTTGAGCGCCGTTGGATTCTCATCCAACGGCCGGGAACGAGGCGGGATCGAAAGCGAAGGCGGGGCGACGTGGCTCGGCTGTGGTCGTTGATCTCGCATCCAACGGTGGAGGACGAAGTCCGAGCGCGGGGCGACGTGGACGTTCGCGGAGCGTCTGATGCCGATCGTACGGACAGAAATCATCCCGCACTTTTGAGAAGAAATCGACAGCGGATCGATCCCAGCCGTTCGCCATGCGATCCGACGGTCAGGAATTAATAAGAGCGGCGCTCGGAGTTGTATGCGGATGCGGGTGCGCGATTTTCAAAGCCCACGTGGCGGCTCTAGAACGCATCCCGCTTTGATCGTGCGGCGGTGGTTTAATCCGGCTATTGGGTTTGGGGTTTAACGAAAATGGAGCGGGTTTCGACCCGTTATACCCCCAAAACCCGCAATGCATAATATATAAGGTATTTCTAGGGTTTTGGGGAGTATTCTGGCGTATTTTGGGACTTTTGGAGCGGCTACTGTGCGTATTTCTCCAGAAGAAAATTCTGAAAATTTCCAGAGACTATTCTTCTTATTCTCAGAGAGTTTTGGGTTCTAAAGAGGAGATTTGGTGACAATTTCTTGAACTTTTACCCCGTATTTGGTGTATTTCATTGTATTTTGCTACCTAAACGATGTATTTTGCTATCAAATCTGATTTTTATTGCACCATGCGTGGCTAATCTCTTTGTGCTATGGTTGTGATGTAGTTAGGAGTATGTAGTTGCTAAATCTCATGTCTTTAGCCCTATTATCATGTCAAAATTGCTAGTTATGTTGATTTCTACAACGTATTTGATGGGTATTTGCTTATTGTCGATATTGTTGATGTGCCATATGGCTAGGCCCTGATAAGGCTAGTTAATTTGTGTTCTCTAATCTGAACTTATCGCTGCGATTATTGTTTAATGAGATCAACATTGCTAGTAATACGTTTAAGGCTACTTTGACTAGTTTTCATCGATTCATCTTCCGACGCCTTCACGCCTTGACCGGGTGAAGCGTTGTGTGACATTAAAAGACGTGAAATTTCAGCGACTATAAACTCCTAATGAACTCACAACCGTAGCATACTTGTCTCATCGAATACCAAACTTTCGTGATACCGTAATACTTTTAGGAACCACTTTCTTTGCTACAAAACCTTACACTATTCTTCACCTTCACAAAGGTGGTTGTTTTCTTAACCGTATATTTTATTTGATTAGTTGAATTTGTGTTATCTCAGGTCGACTTGTCCCGATGATTCGACTCTGGACTCTCCAGGTACTACTTGCACGATCTCCTGCGCTTGGGAGTAAAGCTCACATTGTTTTGAGAGAGGCATCTACCTATTTTAGAAAACCAAACAAAAACGTTGTTTATTTTCCGTAAAACTAAAAAACCATAAAAATTTGATGAGTTCTTCCTATTTACAGGTTGAACTTGAGGGGGCATGTAAATCAACATTTTAAACAGAAGGAAGCTGGAAGAGAGCAGCAGATTTGAAGAGAAAACGAAAGAAAAAGGAGCAAAAAGAAGATACATGTGACTCGACCGAGAAGCCACACTGCTCGGTCGAGCAGCGCAGGCACGAGGAGAAAGAGCAAAATCATCACTCTGTCTACACAGACCGAGCAGCATTTGCTCCGTTCGAGCAGACAGCTACTCGACCGAGCCGCCACTTGCTCAGTCGAGTAGAATAGGCTCTTGAAGATTTAGAGAAAATGATGTTCTGTCTGCGTGGCCCGAGCAGAGCATGCTTGGTCCGAGTAACAATCTACTCGACCGAGCAACTCCTGCTCGATTGAGTATATGAGGGAGTCTCCTAAAACTTAATTTTACAACGTGTCCGACTCGACCGAGTAGCTTCACTGCTCGATCGAGTCAGTTTATCCAAAATTTTTTGGGCCCCACCTCCAAACGAGTTGGGTTTTTAACCCAACTCGTTTCCATTTTCACCATAACGTGATCATTATTACCCTAAGCTCTCGTAATCTACTGCCCGAGCACCCCCCAAACCTACTCGATCTTCCCCGTCGCCGCCTTCCACCGGCCGCGCCGCCGTCTGCGCCGCCCTATCTCTCCCTCTCTGATGTTCCAGCCCAGGCATCGTCTATCATCTACACGGGACCGTTTTACGAGAGTGGTGTCTCACGGCCACGTTTTTTGCCCTCCCCTCGACTCTCGTTCCACAGACAGTCGTCCGACAGCATTGGAGGATTCGACTTCTCGCCTTTGACGAGATTCGATGCCTTCATACTCTCTACGGTGACACATCATGAGAGAGTCGAGTCCAACCTTGCCTCCATTATTGACCTGCTATGGACACATGGCCCACCACCAGTGATCCTCTCTCCAGCTTCTACACCATGTCCAGCCACTGTGACTACCCCTGCACCACTCAGTGCTTCACATTCCCAGGCATCTACAGAGCATACTTCTTCCACATCTGAGTCGGTCGTCACAGTAGATCCCACTTCTGCTATAGTGCTATTTTCAGTTGTGCCTTACACCACCACCACTGATCTCCCCACTAACCTACCTGTTGAGCCCCAGCCAGATCCTCCCACATCTCCTGATCCACAACAGATGGACCCACCACCCCCCCAGAGGGTGGTGCCTCTGCTTGAAGTTGTCCCTACCCTTCTTTGCCTCCCTCATATTTTATTGTGCCCATCTGTCTGTTCAGAGCTCTGATCTTAGATAACTTGGGGAAGGACCCATACATGCATCATTTTTCTTTACCATTGCATCATATCATGTTTTACTTCTTTTTGCTCAGTTTATATTCCCCCACCCACCGACCCTATTTAGCATCATCTCCCGCCTACTAGCGTTTTCTCAGCAGTGAGGACACTGCTGGCTTTAGCTTGGGGGATGAGCGCTACACCTTTATTTTTCAGCTTTTTAGTTTATTTTTCCACCCCTTTTTCACCTTTTTATCCTTTTTCTCATTCTGCATCATGTTTTCTGCTTTTTGCCATGCATGCATCCCTCTTTTCATTTTGTTATTTTCTCTGCCCTTTTTCTTTTTATGCTAAGGATGTTCTATATGATGATACTTCTCGTAGCCCTTAGTACTTACTCGTGATGCTTACTATCTGATGACAGACTATTAGGGTAGTTTCAGTTTTACTTTCTATATACGTGCATATTCTTCTGCCGATCTAGCTGATTTAATGCCTAAAATGAATTGAAAATCAAATGCATGAAATAGTATCTAGTATGCGCTATGTTAGGTAATGCACCTAGGTTCACGCATCACTAGAACACTTGGAGCATCTGCTTTATATCTTATTCACTTCTGTTTGCATGCTTGATGTCATTGTGCTTATTACTGCATGCTTTTTCAGTGTTCATCTAGATGAATGAAAATATCCATGCTAGTTATGAGTTTAGTTAGAGTATTATCTTATTAAACCGTTGTGCACATCTTACAAGTGAACCGAGAGATTCATTATTTTCCTTCTCCACATATCTTTATAGTTCTCTACATATCAGTTGGCTTCACCCCTACAGCTATCCTTACCGCATCTCACTTCCCAAACCCAAAAAGAAATATATAGCTTCTAAATAAAATGAAATGAAAAAAAGTGAAAAAGAAAAGAAAAAAGAAAGAAAAGAAATGAATAAAATCATTTTATATCCTTTTATTAGAATTTATCACATATACTGGGAAAAAGACAAAAAATACCATATCATATTCCTAGATGCGATGCCTCAAGCTAAGCTTGAGGGGGTGAACCAACTGATCATATGAGTGAATATGACATTAGAGTGGAGACGGTGCATAACGGGGAGATTTGATAATACTTAAACTTTACGAAATACTTTAGTTTTTGGAGATCATATGATCTGTAAAACTTGAAAGTACCATTAGCATGTATTTTTACTGTTTGGAGCATCATGATTTACAGCTCGGGCTTGAGATCTGATTGAACAACCTTAGCACATTCCCCCCATTTTCATTCTCTTTTGTTCTTATTTTTATTTTTTTTTGTTTTTCTCCCGGCGTTCCTAGTATTCGTCGTCCTCAAGGACGAGTAAAAGGTAGCTTGGGGGATTTTGATGTGTCCATATTTTACATCTTTTTCATATCATCATGACATTGCATTCCATACCATTTTCGCATTAAAATCCCGTATTTTCCTACGATATCGTACTTCTAACATTATATTCGAGTTTCGTAGTGTTTTATGAATTTTCAGGGATTTTGGAGCGATTTGGGACTCGATCTGGGTATGGACACATCTGACACGCCCATGAGCTCGTTGGCAAAGCCTTACAGGAGTTCGCCGAGTTTTCGGAGCCATGGAAGGACTGGAGGAGAGACCAAGAGGAGTGGAGAAGTTTCAGAAGCTTTAGCAAAGAGTTTCCCAGGCGACTCGACCGAGCAGTGCAGATGCTCGGTCGAGCAGATGCAAAATGAAGAAAAGAGCAGATACGCAGCCTGCTCGGACCGAGCACTCATGGTGCTCAGTCGAGCAGCCATTAATTCGAGCTCGACTAATCCCTTGCTCGGCCAAAGCAGCTCCTTTGGCGACCGAGTCAGCTGTCAGCTCGATCGAGCAGAGCTGACTCGGACCGAACAGATAGAGTGATGATTTTTAGAGGAGCGCGATTTTTAGACCGAGCAACCGACGGAGCAAACTACTGCTCGACTGAGTCACTGACTCGGTCGACGATGCTGGAGGCCATTTTTGGAAAGTTGTCGAGCCGTCTGTTGCACGCTGGAGTGAGTGAAGAGTGGATCGGTGACAACGTTTCAAGAGGTCGATTCATTTTGGTAGTTTGTGAATTATTCTGGGAGAGAAGGAGAGATTAGAAAAACTTGTTAGATCTAGATTAACTTCTTGAAGATTATCGAATAACTTTTGAGAGCTCTATTGCTACTATTGCATTTTGGAATCTTGGTTTTTCTTTAGATCTATTGCTCGCTGTAAGTTTCTCAATTTTCATTCTATCAATCTGCTATGATGTTTTCTTCCTTAAAAATTGTATTTTTATTCATCAATATCGCCATGAGTGAGTAGTCTCTTCCAGGGTTGATGGATTAGCCCCAAGACCCTGGGGGAGATGTAGATTTGGATTTCTAGGTTGAATTGAGAATAAAATGGGAGTATTTCGGTTGATCCTACCCATCCTTAGGATAACTGATACTGAGATCATGCCCACTGTCTGTGGAATTGATGCGCTAAAGTGGTATCCTTAGGATTCGAATAGGGAAATCGGTGGATCCAACCAAGCCTCGTGACTATGCCCGGCTCGTGCCTTGAGGGGATTCACCGACAAACTATATCGCTACGCTGACGCCTACCGCCATTGCGTCAACGAGAGCCACCGAAATACCTTGAAATTCTAACCCACAAGAGTGATACGAATTGAGAGATTAATCCCCTAACCCCAATACAACGTAAGGATCTTATTCCAACATCGATCCCCGACGGTCCTAACGGTGACCCCTAATACCCTAGTTCCATTTATTATTGAATCAACAATGATACCACAACCAATTCTCTCAACCCGATAGCTATCTCACTTCGAGATTTAGAAATAATCTAAGAATTCAAATACACTGTCACCGTCCATGTGGGATCCGACATCGTTTATACTATAATTTAACACTGTCCGCTTGCGGATAGAGCCCGGGATAGACACATAGGGGCCATACTACACCTGGCGACCATGACACCGCCAGGTGGAATCTAGGTGTAGGTTCCAGGTGCGTCAACTCCCAAGGGCATGATATGCGTGGAAGAACCTGAGACTGCATGACTTTAAGTCCATTACTGAGTACAACTCAGCACTTTTTAGCATCACCTCACGCCTGAAGTTGTGTGGTGAGAAAGTCTCAAAATATTGCATGCTGGAAAAGACATATACGTTTTTCCATGAAAAAGATGCGATACTTATGCAGCAATACCGTGAATGCAAGTTCACCAAGTATTCTGAGCTGTTGTCATGTTTACTCATGGCCGAACAAAACAGAGAGCTTCTTCTTGCCACTCACAATATGCGCTCTCCTGGCACTGCCCCCTACAAGAAGCTCATCATACCTCTTCCTTCAAAAAGAAGAGAGATAATAAAAGAAAAGAAAGACCACAGAAAGGGGGACAACACAAAAGAGCCAATGGCCAAGTACAATAGCGAAAGAATGAAGGGAAGCACAAGTTCACCTGGTGCAGAAATGACAACAAGAAAAATGATGCACTCCACCCAAGAGGGATTGGGAAGACCAGTGTCAGAGCTGTGGCATGAAAGGCCACTGGTCGAGAGTGTGCCGGACCCCACTGCATCACCAGAAGCCGTATAAATAAAGCAAGAGAAAGAATGCTGAAACAAACTTGGTGGTTGCAAATAATGCAGTCAAGTTCACAGCAAAAGACTTCGAATCAAAGGACGTGCTTGATTAGCCTACTACATTTATCTTAGTATTTTATTTTCAGAACAATCTATCTTATAAGAGCTTTTTATGTAATTTTGATTTCCTTTGAATAAAATGTAGTTTCTGAATGCAAATGTTTTACTCATCTTTTTAGATGGAACGCTCTCATGACTGCTTGGTAGACGTGCTTCGACACATACGATCCTTCATCATAAATGCTATTTTCATAGCATTATACCGTATAAGAGCCCTGTAAATACAATTTCAGGTCCACCGGATATAATTGAAGGTTCTGGGAATGCAACCTTGTTGCTTCCCAAAGGAACATAAATTAAAATTAAAGATGCATTATACTCTCCGAATTCCAAACGAAACTTACTAAGTTTCAAATATATCTGTCTGAACGGATTCCACTTGGAAACATCAACTGTAAAAGAGAATGAATTACTGTATGTAACGTCTCAAGAAAATGGAGCAAAAACCATACTTGAACGTTTTAAGAGCCTTTCATTGAGCCTCTATCATACAAAGATTCGGAGATAGAACGCTATCTCAAACAGAGACCTGAAGTGCCCGACATCAGTCAAATTTTTACTTTGGCACGATAGACTTGGCCACCCTGGATCTGTAATTATGCATCACATCTTATCACAATCTCATGGGCATAACCTGAAGAACCAGAAGATTCTTCAGAAAGGAGAATTCCCTTGTGTACCCTGCTTCATGGATAAATTAATAACGAGGCCATCACCACTCAAAGTGGACATCGAGTCTCCAAGCTTCCTCGAAAGAATACATGGAGACATATGTGGACCCATCCACCCCCTCGTGGGCCTTTCCGATACTTCATGGTACTGATTGATGCATCTTAAAAATATTCGTATGTGTATCTTCTTTCGACCCACAACTTAGCTTTTCCAAAGCTCCTGGCACAAATTATAAAGTTACGGGCGCATTTTTCAGACAACCAAATAAAGAAAATACGTCTGGATAATGCGAGGGAATTCACCTCCCAGTCGTTTTAAGAATACTGCCAGTCAACATGAATAGAAATTAAACATCCGATGCTGCATGTTCACACCCAAAACGGGTTAGCTGAGTCGCTAATTAAAAGACTCCTTGAATTGCACGTCCATTGCTAATGAAATCCTAGTTGCTGGTGGATGCATGGGGACATGAAATTCTGCATGCTGCATCATTAATAAAAATAAGACCCTCAGGAGGTCAGAGTCTCTCTCCAATGCAAATTGCATATGGAACGTTGCCGAACATTTCTCACCTGAGAATTTTCGGCTGCACAGTTTATATCCCCATCGCACCACCCCAGAGGACCAAGATGGGCCCTCAATGTCGCCTAGGTATTTATGTAGGGTTTGATTCACCCTCCATTATAAGATACCTAGAACCCCAAACGGGGGACGCTTTCAAGGCACATCTTGAAGACTGTGACTTTGATGAGACATATTTCCCCAAAATAGGCCTAGACATTGAAAGGTCTTGCACGAAGCAAGTGTTAACGTGGGACACAAAAAGCCTGACGCACTATGAACCGGTAACAAAACAATGTGATGATGAGATCCTGAAGATTTTACACATCAAGAACACTGTTCATAGATTACCGGATTCATTTACTGACAACCAGAAGATTGTCAAATCACACATCCCTGCTGTAAATACTCCAGCTAGGATTGACATCCCAAAGAATGGATGCAATCCACCAGCAGCAGAAGTGGCTACACCTCAACAGAAAAGAGGAAGACCACCAGGCTCCAAGGATAAAAATCCAAGAAAAAGAAAAATATCCGGAGACCTTGGGTCGATACCTCCACAGCGAAATGAGCTCGTGTCCATACCCTCTCCCCTTCCGGAATCCACTGCAGAGGAACTGCCGGGAGAAACTGAAATATCATTAAATTATGTACATACAGGGGAGGTATTGAACAGAAAGAGTACAGTCATCGACGATGACTTCGCATTTCACATTTCTATTCACGTCATCGGAAGCAACGATGATCATGATCCACATTCCGTTGCTGAATGCAAACATAGAAATGACTGGCCAAAGTGGAATCAAGCAATAGAAGCCAAGTTGGACTCGCTTCAGAAACGCAAAGTCTTTGGGAAAATAGTCCAGACACCTACCGGTGTCAAACCTGTGGGACACAAATGGGTATTCGTAAGAAAAAAAATGAAAATAATGAGATCGCACGCTACAAAGCAAGACTTGTAGCACAAGGATTTTCCCAAAGACCAGGTATTGACTATAACGGAACATACTCCTCAGTCATGGATGCGATCACCTTCAGATTCCTCATAAGCTTAACAGCAAAGGAAGACTTAGATATGCAGCTAATGGATGTTGTGACTGTATATCTATGTGGTAATCTCGACAAGGAGATATACATGAAACTTCCTGATGGCTTTTCAATGCCTGCTAAACTAAAAGATAGACATCGGGACGTCTACTCTGTTAAGCTGCAAAGATCACTGTATGGTCTCAAACAATTAGGAAGGATGTGGTAACAGACTCAGCGAATTCCTTGTTTAACAAGGATTCAACAACAATGAAGTCTGCCCTTGTATCCTCATAAGAACAAAGGAAAAAGGATTCGTAATAATTGCTGTCTACGTAGATGATTTGAATCTCATTAGATCTCCTGAAGAGATCGTTGAGATATCTGTAAGCCTAACAAAAGAATTCGAAACGAAAGACCTAGGCAAAATGAAATTCTGCCTTGGCTTACAGATTGAACATCTAAAAGATGGAATCCTATTACATCAAACCACATGCACAAAGAAAATGTTGCAAAGATTTCATATGGACCAATGTCATCCACTAAGTACACCTATGGTAGTGTGATCTCTGGATGCACATAAAGACCCCTTCCTGCCGCTGGAAGAGGGGGATGATATACTTGGTCCAGAAGTCCATTATCTAAGCGCCATTGGAGCACTACTATATCTAAAAAACTTCACGCGTCCAGACATAGCATTCGCAGTAAATTTGCTAGCCAGATACAGTGCATCGCCCATACAGCGCCACTGGACCGGGGTAAATCACCTTCTGCGCTACCTCCAAAGGGTCTACAGATCTGGGACTCTTCTACAAATATGGAATATCCTCTACACTTACTGGATATGCTGATGCAGGTTATTTGTCTGATCTCCACAATGCAAAGTCACAGACAGGGTATGTGTTTACCTATGGAGGGACAACCATTTTCTGGAGATCCATCAAGCAAACCTTGACGGCGACCTCATCCAATCACTCAGAGATAATTTCCATCCATGAAGCAAGTAGAGAATGCGTATGGTTACGCTCAGTTGTCCACCACATCCTATCTACTACTGGACTGAAGACTGAAGATCTCGAACCTACTACAATGTTCGAGGACAATGCTGCTTGCATAGCTCAGCTACGGGGTGGCTTCATCAAAGGCGACAGAACTAAGCACATTTCACCAAAGTTCTTTTGGACGCACGAGCTACAGAGAGATGTCAAGATCAACATCAGACAAGTGCAATCAAGTGACAATTTGGCAGACTTGTCACTAAAGCCCTTCCTACTGCTACTTTTAGGAAGCTTGTACAGAAAATTGGAATGAGACGCCTAAAAGATCTGAAAGCTTAAGAGCTTGTACAGACCAAGGAGAGTTAGGGAGAGTTTGTACTCTTTTCTCTTAATTGTGGTTTTTCCCACATGGTTTTCCATAGCTAAATCTTTTAACGAGGCAAATCTCACCACTTCAGGATCCCGAAGTATCCACCCCATGTGAGACTCTTCTATGCTCAGAATCCAGAAGTATTCACGAGCAGAGTCCACACATATGGCTGGATAAGGGGGAGTGTTGTGAACAGTTATAAACCGGAGTTGGTTAAGATACTGGGCTATCCTAGAGATAGGCCCATATCAATGTAGCCCACGTTTGTATTCTCCCTACTTACCTATAAATAAAGAGTTGGAGGGCTCTTCCCCCAGTAGTTGACTCATAACAAATCATTTAATAAAAAGATCCATATCTTCTAGAAAGTTTAGAAAATAGCCTTGACGTCAGAATAATCCGCAAAAATGTTCGTTGGAATCGGGAGATCTCCATCTCAGTAGAAAAATAAGAAAAGACGAAAATTGGCCAAAATCATATCATTTAATAAAAAGAACCATAACCTCCTGAAAATGTAGAAAAATAGCCACGAGCTCAGAAAAATCTTCAAAAACAGTCCGTTGGAACTAGGTGATCGCCATCTTTGGCTGAAAATAAGAGAATACAAAATTATGCTACAAAAATCAAATCATTTAATAAAAATATACATCTCTTATAAATAATGTAGAAAATAGCCCGGCGCTTAAAAAATTCCGTACGAATGTAAATTGGAACCGGGTGATCGCCATCTTCAACTGAAAAAAGAGAAGACAAATTTGGGCCAAAAAATCATATCATTTATTTAAAATATCCAAATCTTCCTGAAAGGGTAGAAAAATAGTCCCAAGCTACGAAAGATCCGCAAAAAATGTCCGTTGGAACGGTAGATCCCCATCTTCAACTGAAAATATAAGAGAAGACAAATGTAGGCTATAAAAATCTTATCATTCTATTAAAAATCATTATCTTTCATAAAATATAGAAACTAACACTGAACTCATTAAAATCTGAAAAAATGTCCGTTGGAACCAGGAGATCGCCTTCTTCAACTAAAAAAATAAGAGAAGATAAAATTAGGCCAAAAATCATATCATTTAATAAAAAGTACATATATTCTAGAAAATTTAGAAAATAGCCCTGAGGTCAGAATAATACGCAAAAATGTCCATTGGAACCCGGAGATCGCCATTTTCAACTGAAAAATAAAAGAAGACAAAATTAGACCATAAAAATCATATCATTTAATTTAAAGATCCATATCTTTCAGAATATGTAGAAAATAGCCGGGAGCTTAGAAAAATCCGCAAAAATTTCCGGTTGAACCGAGAGATCACCATCTTCAACTGAAAAAATTAAGAGAAGTCAAATGTAGGCTATAAAAATCATATCATTTAATAAAAAGTTCTATATATTCCATATAATGTAGAAACTAGCATCGAGCACAGAAAAATCCGTAAAAGTTTTCGTTAGAACCGGGAGATCGCCATCTGCAACTGAAAAATAAGAGAAGAAAATATTAGGTTATAAAAATCATATCATTTAATATAAAGATTCATATCTTACAGAGAATGTAGAAAATATTCCAGAGCTCAGAAAAATCCGCAAAAAATGTTCTTTGGAACCGGGAGAACGTCATCATTAGCTGCAAAATAGGGAAGAAACAATTAGGCCAAAAATCATTTCATTTCATCAAAAGATCCATATCTGTCAGAAAATGTAGAAAAACAAACTCAAGCTAAGAAAAATCTGCCAAAATGTCCATTGGAACCGGAAGAGCGCCATCTTCAACTTAAAAAATAAGAGAAGACACACGTTGGCAATAAAAATCATCTCATTTATAAAAATGTAGAAAATAGCACCGAGTTATAAAAATCCGCAAAAATATCTGTTGGAACAGGGAGAACACCATCTTCAACTGAAAAATAAGAGAAGACAAAATTATGCTAAAAATCATATCATTTAATAAAAGATCCATATCTTCCAGAAAATTTAGAAAATAGTCTAACGGTCATAATAATACGCAAAATGTCCATTAGAAACGAGAGGTCGTTATCTTCAACTTTAAAAAGAAGACAAAATTAGGCCAAAAATCATATCATTTAATAAAAAGATCCATTACTTCTCGAAAATATAGAAAAATAGCACTGAGCTCAGAAAAATCACCAAAAATGTCCCTTGGAACCGGTAGATCGCCATTTTCAACTAAAAAATAAAAGATGACAAAATTATGTTATAAAAATCTTATCATTTAATATAAAAATTCATATTATACAAAAATACCTGAAGCTCAAAAAAATCCGCACAAATGTCTATTGAAAGCGGGATCGCCCTCTTCAAATTAAAAAAAGAGAAGACAAAATTAGGCCAAATAATCATACCATTTCTCATAAAGATACATATCTTCCAGAAAATATAGAAAAATAGTCTCAAGCAGAGAAAAATCTGCAAAAATTTCGGTTGCAACCAGGAGATCGCCATCTTCTATAGAAAAAAATAAGAGAATACAAACGCATGCTATAAAAATAATATTATTTAATAAAAAGTTCTATATCTTCCATAATAGGTAGAAAATATCACCGAGCTCAAAAAATACGCAAAAATGTCCGTTGGAACAGGGAGAACGCCATCTTCAACTGAAAAATAAAAGTAGACAAAATTAGGCTATATAATCATATCATTTAATAAAAAGATCCATAACTTTTCGAAAATTTGAAATTATTCTGGAGCTCAAAAAATCCGCAAAAATGTTTGTTGAAATCGTGAGATTGCCATCTTCAACTGAAAAAAGAGAAGAAAAATTAGGTCAAAAATCATATCATTTAATTAAAAGTTCCATAACATCTAGAAAATGTAGAAAAATTGCCCCTAAGCTTAGAAAAATCGACAAAAATGTCTGTTGGAACTGGGAGATCGCCATCTTCAAGAATAATAAGAGAATACAAAATTAGGTTATAAAAATTATATCATTTAATATAAATATTCTAATCATACAGAAAATGTAGAAAATAGCTCGAAACTCAAAAAAATCCGAAAAAATATCTGTTGGAACAGGGAGATCTTCATCTTTAACTGAAATATATAAAAGAAGCCAAAATTAGGCCAAAAATAATATCATTTAATAAAAAGATACATATCGGCCATAAAATGTCGAAAATAGTACCGAGCTCAGAAAAATCCGCACAAATGACTGTTGGAACCGGGAAATCAAATTATTCAACTGAAAAATAAGAGAAGACAAAATTAGGCCGAAAAATCATCTCATTTAATAAAAAGATTCATATTTTCCAGAAAATGTAGAAAAATAGTCTCAACCAAATAAAAGTCCATCAAAATGTCAGGTGGAACCGGTAGATCGCCATCTTCGCCTGAAAAAATAACAGAAGAAAAATGTATGCTATAAAAATCATCGTATTTAATAAAAAGATACATATCTTCCAAAAAACGCAGAAAATAGTACCGAGCTCAAAAAAATCCGCAAAAATATCAGTTGGAACCGGGAGATCGACATCTTCAACTGAAAAACAAAAAGGCAAAATTAGGCCAAAAATCAAATCATTTAATAAAAAGATCCATATCTTCCAGAAAATTTAGAAAATAGCCCCGAGGTCATAATAATCCGCAAAAAAATTTGTTGGAACCGGGAGATCGCCATCTTCAGCTGAAAAATAAGAGAAGACCAAATTTGGCCAAAATCATATTATTTATTAAAAAGATCCTTATCTTTCTAAAAATGTAGAAAAATAGTCACGAGCTCAGAAATATCCGGAAAATTGTCTGTTGGAATTGGGAGATCGCCATCTTTAGCTGAAAAATAAGAGAAGACAAAATTATGCTATAAAAATCATATCCATTTATATTGAGATCAATATCTTATAGATAATGTAGAAAATAGCCTGGAGCTCAAAAAATCGCACAAATGTAAATTGGAACAGGGAAATCGCCATCTTCAATTGAAAAAAAGAGAAGACAAGATTGGGAAAAAAATCATATAATTTAATTAAAATATCCATATCTTCCCGAAAAGGCAGAGAAATAGTCCCAAGCTAAGAAAAATCTGCAAAAAAGAATGCCATCTTAACCTTAAAAAATAAGAGAAGACAAAAAATGTAGCTATAAAATTCATATCATTTAATAAAAAGATCCTTATCTTTCATAAAAATTAGAAAATAGCACCGAGCTCATAAAAATCTGCAAACTTGTCCGTTGGAACCGGGAGATTGCCATCTTCAAATGAAAAAATAAGAGAAGATAAATTTATGCCAAAAATCATATCAATTAAATAAAAAGATACATATATTCAGAAAATTTAGAAATAGCCCCGTTGGAACTAGGAGATCGACATCTTCTACAGAAAAAAGAGAAGACAAAATTAGATCATAAAAATCGTATCATTTAATATAAAGATCCATATCTTCTAGAATATATAAAAAATAACATGGAGCTCAGAAAATCCGCAAAAATTTCCGTTGGAACCGAGAGATCACCATCTTTAACTGGAAAAAAATAAGCGAATACAAATATAGGTTATAAAAATCATATCATTAATAAAAAGTTCAATACCTTCCATAAAATGTAAAAATAGCACCTTGCTCAAACAAATCCGCAAAAATATTTGTTGGAACCGAGAAATTGCCATCT
>JAULAV010008317.1:0-140009 GCA_030789695.1 Scilla litardierei | reverse complement strand
GCTCACCACTCGAACCAACTCACACTACAAAACACATCCCAAAACACAGCCCAAAAAAGTGGGGTCCCTCCCAAGTCAAAAACTCACGTCTGAAAAATCTCCTGAGAGAGACTCTGTTCTGGTGTCACTTGCTCAAGACCTGAAAAGTAAAATGAGCACGTCAAATGTGCCCATTAGAAAACTAACCAGGGTAGGGGTAATCACTTAGGGTTATGAGTGTAGAGGCAATAGGAGTACAAGCAACCAAGGTAAAAAGTACAACACACAAGTGTGCAACAACAACACACATAAAGTTCATTAGTTAGCAGATGTTAGCGACTCTTGGAAGCTTGGGTATCACCTAAAGATAAGGGCCTGGACTTCACCCCAAATTTAGGGTGAATATAGCACACGATGCAGTGGACACGGGCACTGTACGCCGGGCCTCTCAGCTCCCCCGTCCCTGGCAGGAGTGAGGCTCTCCACATAGTAACACAACCTCCGTATGTCCCCTCCACTTCCGGTAAAGGCGAGTGGGAAATAAGTATCACATATCACATATCTCTTTCCACAACTTCTCAGTCCAGCCCCTATAGATAAGTTATACCCAAACTTCCCCCATCCCCATACCAGGATGCTCACCCGCCTTAGGGCAGATCGAGACATCCCAGTTAACATGTCATGTGTCATAATCTTCAGTAATCATATACAATTTCATAATGAATTACATGGCACAACACTTCCATAGCTATTTTCCCAAGTTTCTTCAATTGCACATTCATTTTGGGCATTTCAACGAACATATGGCCGACGCCATGTAAATGAAAAGTGTCACACCATCAAATTTAGTAACAAATAGCATAACCAAACTTAAATACATGAATCAACATTATTCATGCATTTTGGAGTGGAAAAATTAACATTATCACACAAATCCAACTTCACCCAACACAATCCAACATGTTGAAATTGCAAGAACAGCTAGAAAGTCAACATTTTAACCAATTTCTATTGTGAATTTGACTAAACTTACTGAATGAAAAGTTGGAGATATACTTGTAATGGATTCATACATAAAATTTCATGCAGTAATGTGGATTGAGTGATTTATAGTGAATTAATTGGTGCAGCATGCCCAGACTGTTTTTCAGACAGAATTCTGAGCCTGTATTGAAAGCCAATTTTAAGCATGTTGTAGCCATAATTTCGACATATAAGCACTGATGAACTTTTAGAAAAACATCGTAAGTTTTCAACAAGACTAAGATCAGAAAAATCCATAGAGTGTGCAGGTAATAGTCCTCATTTTGCTAAACTGTGTACAGCTTGACAGAATTTCAGACAAGTTGCAAACATTGAATTATTACTCCTACTTATTGAACTCAACATATGACAAATTTTATATGAATTTGGGGTAGGACTTCAAGATCTACAGCTACATATTTTTTTAGAAAGTAATTCTAACTACAGAAATCAGAATTGATGTATAAACACACATACAGAATTTCTGTTTTTCAGGAGAGGGTGATTTGCTAGGAAAAACAAGGAAAAGTTGAATCTTTGGGTCTATTGCAAACATAATACATGAAATCCAGAAAATAAACAATATAAATAGCATCCTAACATTCTCATATCCCTAAATAAAAATCCCTAACCTAGGTTAGAATTCCTACCTCAAAGGAATCCCCTTCTCTTTCTCTTCTCTTTCTCTTCTTTCCACCTTTCTTTCTCCCAAAGTGAGCTAGGGGTTCTCCAATTTTTTGGAAGCAAAATTTAGGGTTTGGAGCTTGGATGAAGGGGGGAAGAGGGGGGGTGGGGGGGGGGGGAGGATTTTCGGCCAAGTTCTACGAGGGGGAGAGGGAGATAAGTATGAAAAAGAAAAAGAAATGGAAGATTAAAGAAGATTTTAGAATCCCCTAAAAATATCTATGTCTAGAACCTACTCTAGGATAAGCATGAACATGCTAAAATGACTCTAATACCCTTCCAAGATTGTCCCTCAAGCTCCAAGTATTTACAAGTTTGTCATTACTTTATGCACACACCAACTTTAGTGTGTAACGCACAGCAGCTTTAGGCCAAAAGACCGTTTTGCCCCTAGCCTTTCTAAAAATTTACGCGTGTGCCACTAAACCCATCCCTTTTCACACTAGCCCCTCTCACACTAACCCACTCTTTCACAATTTACAAGTATGACACTACTTTACACACCCACCTTCACTCCACACACACACTTCCACCCATATGGCCAAATGACCAAAACGCCCCTACACTTTTCACGGAATTACACGACTGCCACAAGCCACATTTACGCCATATCACATCTTATCAAGTCATCATACTCCCTCTACTCGTGCGTAGAGGATTACCGTATTAGTCGTCGTATAGGGCTAAACAGGCCATGACTGTCTGAATTGATCTTCACGGTGAAGGGTAAATGAAGAGGCATTGTCCAAGCATACTACATCTGACCGGTTGATGCCTAGTGGTGCCCCCACCCCCTGCCGCCGCTAATGAAGAAAGTGACGAGTAAAATGGAGGTTATTAAGGTCTCTAATAATCCCAAGTTATTTTGTTTTGTATCTAAGAATTATGATGAGAAGGGGATGTTGAATATTGAGGCATCACACGCCCCAAAAAAATTGAGGCATCACAGTGTAGTTTTGATGAAGATTAAGTAAATGATGTATACTAATGATTATTATTAAGTGTGTAGGAATAAAAGAACACATCAATCATTAAGTTTAAAGCCATGAAAAGGGGATTCATCAAATCCTTGACGTGTTCTCAAGAAGACTGGAAGATGACCAAATTGAGTGCGTGTTATCAAGATAAAGTGTGAAGGAAGCTCATTCAAAGCAAAATGCAGCTAAAGAATCAAATGAATGGAGATGAAGTGCTGGAAATAATATGCTCTCAAAAGCGTTGTTTCATTCCCACTATTCTTATAGTCACAGTGTCCAACATTGCTTGGACAATTTTACTTGGAGGAGTTTATTAGAGGAGTTGTAGAGACTTGGGCTGTGCCCCAAGGAGTACGACACTTTTGTGAAGGGGAGAGGACCTACATGGTCATGGGTCCACCACACGCGTGCCGCCGGTCGGTTCGTGCCTTTCCTTTTTTGGACGACGTGCCTTTCCTTTTTTTTGGATATAGCCCCTTAATGTCTCAGATTTTTAGATCTAGCCTCTTCATTACAACATTCATACGAGGCTGTTAATCTTCAAACGGCTATATTGTCTTTTATTGCAGTTGTTACTACAGCATTCAAACGCGACATTTATCTTTTTGCCCGTTTGAATTCTTCAACAGTCTTTTTTTATTCCTATAAATAGTCCTGACCTTTGCTCTTGCTGCATACGAAATATTGTCTTCTCCTGCCTTCTTACAATTTCCTCTCGAAGGGTTCCTGTATTGTGCAAACTCCACTGTTACTGTCCACGAGTGGACGCGTCCAGAAACTGCTGATGTGTTAACCTTGGAGAGCAACCGGTGCCATCTATTACCACCGAGGTCCCGCAGTAATTGCTTTCAAATTGTTAAAAATAAGAGTGCTTCTGTTTATATTGATGAGTCGTTAGATTTATGGCATGGATCGACTAGGTGACGTGCGTTTATATTTCATATATTTACGCACGTTTTCTTCAGTGTTTTTCCGTTATTTACCGTCGTCTTGTATTCGTTTTCTCGTATTTTCTCGTTTTCTTTCACTTTTCTTTGTTTATCCATGTTTGCAGGAGATTGACCGTGTAGGGGACGTTTAACGACGATATCCCAAGTCCCCGGAGCAACGGGAGGAGTCACGCGTGATCCAGGGGGTCAAACGTCGAAGAATCCATCTTTCAGCCCCTCACCCAGTCGGTTGGTCATCTCCAACCGATCGGGTGATGCACGCGTGCACCACCCGGTCTCAGCCGGAGCTCATTTGGAAGTCACCCGACCGGTTCACAGACCGGTTCAGCGGGGGCCTGTTCTCTGTTTTTTCGAGCAGAATTCCAACCGATCGGGTGACTCTCACCCGATCGGTTCATCTGTAGCTGATGATGAGAAGCTGAAGGCACGGGCACCCAACCGATCACTTCACCCGATGGCGCCAAGATCCAACCGGTCACTCCAAGAACTCACCTGATCGGTTCATATGATCGGGTGAAAGCTCGCCGTTTTCTGTTCATTATCTGTAACGGGTCACCCGATCGGTTGACTTGTCAACCGATCGGGTGATGCGAGAGTCTATAAATAGAACCCCTAGGGTTCCAGAAACGGGGGGAGCTGCTAGTTTTTACTGTTTTCTCCTATTGTGACGGCTGTAATTATTGCTCTTTTGTAAGTTTTCGGATCTTTTTCAAATTTTAGTATTGTCTTAACTACTCTATTACTTCCGCATTCCAATCGTCTGATTATGATTCCAATGGTTAATTTTCATTTAGATCGCTTTTCAATGAATTTTTGTGAGTAGTTCCCAAATCTGGGATTTTGGTGGAAACCCCTTCGGGGGCTCTTCCCGATGCATTCATAGGGTTAGGAAATCGATAGGGATTAGGAATCTAACGGTTACGCGGGGTGTTTCATTGTCATCGGCGGGAAAAAGACCGCCTTTGACCGTTGGGCCAAGGGGGAATAAACTTGGCGGTTGACTCCCTAGCCGTAGCTCTCGCCCATAGCGTAGACATCGAATCCTAGCACGCGGGAGCGACAGGACGAGATGTTGGGAGTTATCGTTGCAAGCTTAGTGCTCCCGGGATCGATCAGTGTTAATGGACACGGGAGTGCCCACTGATCGAATCCAGGAAGTCCGGTGTATCATCCCTGGGCACCGACCAGAATATCGGACCCATGGGATGCCGGTACCACTTTCAGAGGCAACGTCTCACCATTAGACCCTAATTCCGATCGCTATCCATACCCGTAGGCCGTATCGGCGGGAGTCTCTTGTTGGAGTGGAAACCAAAGTCCCGGGTTTATTTTCTTATTGTTCATACCCTTTATTCCTTTCCGTGACAACCATCCACCGATTCGGGCTAGCTCGCCCCCGGGGTGATTTTGGTCCTACTTGACTCAAGCACAACCTCGCCTCCCTGTGTTCGACCCCCAAGCCACACTACAACACCGTGCGCTTGCGGTTACAAATTTCTAAACCCCCACGCGGGTCCCCCGGCCATTTGCGGATAGCAAGCCGGGGCACACGTCAAGTTTATGGCGCCGTTGCCGGGGAGGCAACGTGTTTGTTATTTTAGGATCTCTTGAACCCTCGTGTCTAGCTCTCATCCCTACCTCGCGATAATTTTCGCATTCTCCTTTTTCTTTTCTATTTTTCCTATTTTTATTTCTCATTTTATCTGTTTCTTTCCCACTTGTCGCTTCACGGGTGTTTGTTGTTTTTCATGCGTAGGAGTTCAAGAAGTCTTGACGACTTGATTCCCCTCGATCCAGAGATTAACGCCACCCTTAGGCGTTTGGCCACCGAGAAGCGAAGAAGAGAGGATCCCGAATCCTTGGAGGAGAACACCCCACCGCATAAGTCCCTGTTGGAGTACTCGATGCCATCCATCGAGTCCACTTCCGCCATCCGTTTTCCGGCTATTGCGGCCCAAAGCTTTGAGCTAAAGCCGTCTTTAGTGACGTGGATCCAGCAGGATCAGTTTACGGGAGCACCCATGGAGAGCCCGATCGAGCATCTAGACTCCTTCTTGGAGAAGTGTGACACCTTCCGGATTAATGGTGTCACGACTGAGGCGATCCGTCTGAAGCTGTTCTCCTTCTCTTTGCGAGACAAAGCCAAGCAATGGCTTAGGGGGAAGGACCCCAACACTTTCAATACCTGGGAGAAGCTCTCCAACGCTTTTCTGACGAAGTTCTTTCCTCCGGGGAAGACCATGAAGTTGAGGAGTGAAATCTCATCCTTCTCCCAGGCCAGCCACGAGTCCTTGCATGAAGCTTGGACGAGATACAAGGAGATGCAAAGAAGATGCCCTCACCATGAGCTTCCGAAGTGGCAGATTATTAATCTGTTCTACAATGGGTTGAGGGATGACCTGAAATCTTCTATGGACGCCGCTGCTGGGGGTTCCTTCATGTCTAGGAGCGAGGAAGATGCCGGACATATTCTAGAAAATATGGCATCCAACAATGAGCGGTGGTGTGACGAGAGGTCCACACCCAGGTCTGGGGGTATACACAGAGTCGAGGACGTCGACAAACTTTCAAGCAAGTTCGACTTGCTTTCGACCCAGATCTCCGCACTAATGGTAGGAGCCGGTGGGGCCGGTACACAGCAAATTTCAGCGGTAGAATCCGAATTCTTTGGGGAATTCGACGGTGGTGACATCTCACCACCGTTGGATCAGGCGAGCGCACTATTTTACAACCCCACGGGAAATGCGCCGTATCCGCCAAGGACCAATTCTAACCCGGCCTACTCTCCAAACAACCGGAACCACCCAAACTTCAGTTACCGGCCACCATTTCAGCCCTCACCGCCTCAGCAGCCGCAGCAACAAACATATCAGCCTGTTAGGCCACATCAGAGTCAGGTTCAGCAGCAACCATTTCAGCAGCAACCTCAGCAACAATTTATGCCCCCAGGAATCAGCAACCAATCCAGCAGTAGCAGCAGTATGGCCAACAGAGGGCCGTCTCTCCGGTTGAGTCTCTCTTGACTCAATATATAACCAACCAGGAGAAGATCAATCAAAAGCTGGAAATGGGTCATCGGGCCCTCACGGACCAAGTAACCCAGCTGGGGTTACAAGTGGCGAACCTTTCAAGGTCACAAAACCAATTGCCGCCACAACCGGAGGTGAACCCGAAGGGAGCAACCCAAACGTCGGCACTCATGCACGAGCACGCAAATGTGTCCGCTATCGTTCTGAGAAGCGGGACACAAATCCCTACTAGAGTGCCCCCTAACAAACTGGAAGCACCGTTGGTCGTTGAGCGACCGAGCGAAAATTCATACGACGCCGGTGCTTCGTCATCAAATCCTATGACTCCGGAGGGAGTCTCTGAAGAAGAGAAGAAGAAGGACGAGGAAGGGAGCCCGAAAGTGTTCAAACCCGTTGTGCCATTTCCACAACGGTTAGCTCAGGCCAAAATTGATGAGAAATACGGCAAGTTCTTCGCCATGGTCAAGGACCTGAGCTTGCAAATCCCCTTCCTAGAAGCAATCGAAACAATCCACTCCTATGCGAAATTCCTGAAAGATTTGGTGACTAGAGGGTCTAGAAAGGAGAGAGTAGTGTTGACGGTGGAGTGTAGCGCTCTTATCCAGAGGGCAAATCCGCCGAAACTCAAGGACCCGGGGAGCTTCTCAATTCCTTGCACGATCGGGGCAGTAAAGATTCATCGTGCACTCGTCGATCTAGGAGCGAGTGTTAGTTTGATGCCCTTGTCGATGTATAGAAGGATAGGAATGGGTGATCTGGAGCCCACCGACATGACCCTACAACTAGCTGACCGATCGGTCAAATATCCGGTGGGAATTGTGGATGACCTCCCCGTTAATGTAAGAGGGGTGCATGTGCCAGTGGACTTCGTAGTCATGGACATGCCTGAAGACGCACACACCCCCATCATCCTGGGACGGCCTTTCATGGCCACTGCTGGCGTTTTGATTGATGTAAAGAACGGAAAACTCTCTCTAAACGTCAGCGGAGAAAAAGTTGAATTTGATCTGGGGTTATCCATGAAGTACCCCCGATCCCCCAGATGACCCTCGGTGTAATTTGCTGGAGGTATAAGAAGAAAAAGCTGCTGAAGAGAGCTCCTGGGAGATTCTCTTAAGAAACCCCCCCGATGACTTGGGGGATTCAGAGGATGGAGACGGCCCCAAGAACAAAGAAGCTGCTGGGAAAGCGAGTGCAGCAAGAACGACCCCTCCCGGGTTCCCCAAGGCTCCTCCTACGAGGAGAACGGAGAAAGAACCCATGGGCCTCACTAAAGACGAGGTCCGGATCCTAAAGAAGATGGCTGGAAGCGCCAATACGAAAGAGAAGCCCCCGGATCCCAAGAACAAGGAGAGGGTAGTCGAGCAAATATTTCTCCAGCCGCTGACTACTCCAAAGGCCTTCAACTCCAATGAAGAAGAGATGCCGAACTTCGGGCATCACCCGTATCAACCACCGTGAACATCTCTTGCGGGCGTCGAGCCAACGACGTTAAACAAGTGTGCTTCATGGGAGGCAACCCATGCTCTAAACTTTTCCCCCACTTTTTAGCGTTATTTTTGACTTTATTTTATCTACTTTTATAAATAAAATCAGCCGCGAGAACATCCGTTCAGGGACTTAGACAATCTGTTGGTTTTTGCAGGAAACAAAGCCCCAACCGATCGGTTGATAAATCACCCGATCGGTTGGGATGTATCAGATACAAGCCGAAATTTGTCCCCAAATGAACCGATCGGTTGAAGACTGGAGAGACCGGGTGACAGACCGGGTGAGCTGGGGAGAACTCTCGGGAAATTTTTGGGGAATATCAACCGATCAGTTGAGTTCGAGCGCGATCGGTTGAAGCGACCGGGTGAGCAGCCCTCAATTCTCGGGAAAATGAGTGGAGCGGCCAACCGATCGGTTGACAAGTCAACCGACCGGTTCGCCTGTAGCACTTCTTCGGCAAGAATTTTCGACCTAACCGTCAACCGATCGGGTGACAGGTCACCCGATCGGTTCGACTTAAAAACCCTATATAAACCCCCGACCACCCGTTCGTTCCGCACTCACCAGTTTCGAATCCAACCCGACGTTTCGCCTCCCCCTCTTGCGCTAGACCCCGATCTTCCCCAGAATCAACCCCAATCGACCTCCCCCATTTCCCTATCCATCCCACCATCGATTTCTCTCCACTCTCCTCGATTTCACCCGCACCCAAAACCCTAACTTTCACCCATTTTCCCCAACTTTGAAACTTGCTGAAGAAATCGCCGCGGCTTCACAGCGTGCTCCTGACGAGTAGCATCGGGGCGCTACGAGCAACGATCTTCATCTCATTTGGGTAAACTCGCTCCTTTGCTCAATTTTAATTTTACCCCAAATATTCCATTTGATCGTTGATCGTGTTTCGTGTTTGTGTTGATTCATTGTACTTTTGCATACTCACACACACGCACGACACCCGCACAATGCCTCCCCGCCGTCTTAAACCCACCGACACCAGCTCTTCAAACCCTAGGCCCACCCGTCGCGCTCGTCGCGCACAGCCCCCCGCTCAACCCACCACTTCCAACCCATCTACCCCCGATCAAGACCAAGCCGATCGATTCACGGCCATGTTCCTCCTAGCTGGGCAGGGTGGTCGGATAACCGAGGAGTCCGTCGACCGAGACCTCCCCTTTCTTCAAAGCTTCATTCGCCACATCCGTGAAGAACCACCCGACGTCTCCGAGCTCCACATGCCACCCCCCACGACCCCTGGTCCACAGCGCGGGCCCCCGTCACCACCTCCAGAGGGTGGTGCCCCTGCTTGATCTTTCTTTCCCTCTTTTGCCCCCCCCGTAATTGTGCCCATCTGTCTTTTCGGGGCCCTGCTTCGTCTCTGTCGGAGGGGGGGCATTCGCGTGTCGCTTTCTGATTTCACCTTATTTGTTTTTGACTCCCCCTTGCTTATCTCTGCATTTCATTGATCATATCATTTTGCTAGCACTGTCAGGTCTAGCTTGGGGGACGTCTATTTTGGTGTGCTGTCGTGTTTTGTTGTTTTTCTCATTTTTGTGTGTGTGCTTGTTTTTCAATTTTTGAGTGTCGTGTCATGTGATTTTATTTTTATTTTTATTTTTATTTTCGTGTCATTTGATTTTGATTTTGATCTTTCTTTCTTTTCGGTTTCATCTCTGTGTTTTCCTCGTTTTCATTTCTTTTTGTGTCGGTGCGTATTTCCCCCATCTTCATTGCCCTCCCGTACTAACTCATATTGCATTGAGGGCAATGCAAACTTCAGCTTAGGGGAGTCGCACTGTGTGCGTCGTTTGAGTCCTTCTTTTTCGTTTTTTTTGTGTCGTTTTCATCATGTTTTTTATTTTTTCTTTTTTTTCTTCTCTCTTCTCTCCTTTTTAGCTCTTTCTCCTAGAGATGAATCCTATGATGAATCGCCACAAAATCACACACACCTAGCATTGCATCGATAATCACACTCACTAACCCTAAGATTTTGAGCCCTCTTGCATTTCACGCATCGTGGGTCCACTTAGCTTTGTTGTGAGTCGTGCGTCGTGACTAGCTATTTGATGTGCTTCTACTTGGTGATTTAATTTTATATACCTGTCCAGGAATGACCCCTAGATTATCATGCTTCGATTTGAATATGCGGTATTTGTTTCTACTATATGCATGCTATATTTATATCGTATATTTCAATTCGCATGCGTCGGGATTCCACAATTAAGGACTAGGATAACCCATTTAGCCTATGCTCTATTTAGCGAGAATAGTTTCCTTTGCCCGAGTGTTTAGATTTCGACTTCTTTTTTGTTTTACTTGGTGCAAATCCCCTCGTCGTGTACCGTTCTCCCACTTGGGAGAGTGCACATGTGTATAGCCAAAAACCCAAAAATCCAAAAAAAAAATAGAAAAAAGGAAAAGAAAAACCCAAAAAGAGAATAAAAGAAAAATATTGTATTGCCAAAAATCCAAAAAAAATATACAGATACCCAAAACCCAAAAAAATTCCCGTGTGAATATTTTTTTCCTACTTGCCGAGAATAAAGGGAAGGCGAGAATTTGCACCGAGTGTTCTACTCCACATTATCTCAACCCCCATCGTTTTCGAAAACACTTGGCTTAGGAACTTTTTGGCTATTATCTAGGCTATAGTGTGGCGATTTCCTTAACCCTAGTTGTGGAGTCCATGACGCATGATATGTTTCGATTCTTGCTCTATTCTCATGCATGCTTGAGCTATATATTCACCGCTTTATTCGAATCGAATCGATATTTGGGTCTTTCTTTGGGTACGTGTATATGGAGCTTTATTGCACATCGTAGATAGTGACACCGTCTGCTAGCACACGACCGCACTCACTCGCGCTTCACCGCGTGGGCCCACGACACTTGTCTGGACTCGTACTCCTTGGTTTAGTGATGTGATTTGGCGTTTGCTTGCCTGGTGTGTCGTTTTTGATTTTGTTGGCCCTGACGGGCGATCTAGGATATTGAGTTCTCTTTTTCTCTCTTTCTCTCTATTTTTCCTCTCCGAGCTCCTACTCTCGCTCGTCTTCCTCGAGGACGAGGAAGAGTTCAGCTTGGGGGATTTCGACGTGCGTTTATATTTCATATATTTGCGCACGTTTTCTTCCGCGTTTTTCCATTATTTACCGTCGTCTTGTATTCGTTTTCTCATATTTTCTCGTTTTCTTTCACTTTTCTTTGTTTATCCATGTTTGCAGGAGATTGACCGTGTAGGGGACGTTTAACGACGATATCCCAAGTCCCCGGAGCAACGGGAGGAGTCACGCGTGATCCAGGGGCTCAAACGTCAAAGAATTCATCTTTCAGCCTCTCACCCGGTCGGTTGGTCATCTCCAACCGATCGGGTGATGCACGCGTGCACCACCCGGTCTCAGCCGGAGCTCATTTGGAAGTCACCCGACCGGTTCACAGACCGGTTCAGCGGGGGCATGTTCTCTGTTTTTTCGAGCAGAATTCCAACCGATCGGGTGACTCTCACCCGATCGGTTCATCTGTAGCTGATGATGAGAAGCTGAAGGCACGGGCACCCAACCGATCACTTCACCCGATGGCGCCAAGATCCAACCGGTCACTCCAAGAACTCACCCGACCGGTTCATATGATCGGGTGAAAGCTCGCCGTTTTCTGTTCATTATCTGTAACGGGTCACCCGATCGGTTGACTTGTCAACCGATCGGGTGATGCGAGAGTCTATAAATAGAACCCCTAGGGTTCCAGAAACGGGGGGAGCTGCTAGTTTTTACTGTTTTCTCCTATTGTGACGGCTGTAATTATTGCTCTTTTGTAAGTTTTCGGATCTTTCTCAAATTTTAGTATTGTCTTAACTACTCTATTACTTCCGCATTCCAATCGTCCGATTATGATTCCAACGGTTAATTTTCATTTAGATCGCTTTTCAATGAATTTTTGTGAGTAGTTCCCAAATCTGGGATTTTGGTGGAAACCCCTTCGGGGGCTCTTCCCGATGCATTCATAGGGTTAGGAAATCGATAAGGATTAGGAATCTAACGGTTACGCGGGGTGTTTCATTGTCATCGGCGAGAAAAAGACCGCCTTTGACCGTTGGGCCAAGGGGGAATAAACTTGGCGGTTGACTCCCTAGCCGTAGCTCTCGCCCATAGCGTAGACGTCGAATCCTAGCATGCGGGAGCGGCAGGACGAGACGTTGGGAGTTATCGTTGCAAGCTTAGTGCTCCTGGGATCGATCAGTGTTAATGGACACGGGAGTGCCCACTGATCGAATCCGGGAAGTCCGGTGTATCATCCTGGGCACCGACCGGAATATCGGGCCCATGGGATGCCGGTACCACTTTCAGAAGCAACGTCTCACCATTAGACCCTAATTCCGATCGCTATCCATACCCGTAGGCCGTATCGGCGAGAGTCTCTCGTTGGAGTGGAAACCAAAGTCCCGGGTTTATTTTCTTATTGTTCATACCCTTTATTCCTTTCCGTGACAACCATCCACCGATTCGGGCTAGCTCGCCCCCGGGGTGATTTTGGTCCTACTTGACTCAAGCACAACCTCGCCTCTCTGTGTTCGACCCCCAAGCCACACTACAACACCGTGCGCTTGCGGTTACAAATTTCTAAACCCCCACGCAGGTCCCCCGGCCATTTGCGGATAGTAAGCCGGGGCACACGTCACTATGGCATGTCAATATTGCTTCTATTTAAAGGCTAAGGAATTTGGCCTTAATACCTGCAGTAAGCTCAACAGAATTCGCCAAATGCCATGTTTGTGTAGAAGCTAAGTTCACTAAAAACCATGCAAACCGATCTCTACTAGGCAATCAGAACTTCTAGAACTAATTCATACAGACTTAGCTGATTTCAAAAATACCAGGAGCAAAGGAGGAAAACATTATTATATCACATTCGTTGATGATTACTCTAAGTTTACTAGGGTGTACCTTCTTAGAACTAAAGGTGAAGCAGAGGAAATGTTTATTAAATACAAGGATGAAGTAGAAAACCAACTTGATAGGAAAACCAAGAGAGTTAGATCTGACAGAGGTGGAGAACACAGTACCAACACCCTTAAGGATTTTTGTGAGAAGAATGGGATTATACTTGAGTTTAGTGCCCCATACTTACTACAACAAAATGGTATAGCTGAACGTAAGAACAAAATATTGAAGGAAATGATGAATGCTATAATTTTGAGTTTAAGAATGTTTGATGCCATGGGGGTGGAAGCTATTCTCTCATCTTGTCATGTTCTTAACCGTGTACCCCATAAGAAACTAGACAAGACACCTTATGAGATGTGGAAAGGATTTACTCCCAATCTGAATTTTCTTAGAGTGTGGGGGTGTTTGATTAAAGTAGGTCTACCTGAATTTAAGAAGTCTAATATTGGACCTAAGACCTATGATACTGTGTTCATTGGTTATGCTCATCATATGCATATAGATTCATGTCCTTAAAAGATCATTCTATTTCTGAGTCTAGCGATGCAGAGTTTTTGAGCATGTTTTCCTTTGAAAAGGGAATCCATGTCTCTTATGTCTACTGATGTCTCTATGCCCACTCCTTCATCCTTATCTGATGATATCCAAACAAATAGTCCTACTTTTACTAGTACTATTATTGATGAACCTAGAAGGAGTAAGATGCAAAGAACTGAAACCAACTTTGGACCGGACTTCATTACTGCTTTCTTGTCAGAAAGTGCATGTATAGATTTGATTAGTGATGAGCTTATGTCTGCCCTCATGATAGAAGAAGACCCAAAAACTTATGATGAGGCAATGAGATCCATTGATGCTAGTTTTTAAAAAGAAGCTATTAAAAGCGAGCTTGATTCTATTGTTTCTAACCAAACTTAGGAATTGTCTGATTTACCTAAAGGTAGTAGACCCATTAGTAGTAAATGTATCTTCAAGAAAAAGATGAGACCTGATAGTTCAATAGAAAAATTCAAAGCTAGACTTGTGATTATGGGTTTTACCCAAAAGAAAGGTTTAGACTATTTTGATACTTATTCTCTTGTGACCAAGATTGCTACGATAAGGACTCTAATTGCCTTAGCTGCAATTCATGAGTTAGTTATACATCAAATGGATGTCAAGATAGCCTTTTTAAATGGTGACATAGAGGAAGAAATCTATATGTCCCAACCCGAGGAGTTTGTGATTGTTGGTCAAGAGAAGGAGGTATGCAAACTTAGAAAATCTCTATATGGTTAAAGCAAGCACCTAAGCAATGGTATGAGAAGTTTAATAGCACTTTAGTAAGGAATGGCTATATTGTGAATACCTCTGATTCCTGTGTTTATTCTAAACTAATAGGATCAGATTGTATGATTATATACTTATATGTAGATGACATGTTGTTTGGAAACAATCTGGACGTTGTGAAAGATACCAAGAATTTCTTGTCATCTCAATTTGATATCAAAGACCTAGAAGAAGCTGATGTTATTTTAAGAGTTAGAGTTATTAGAAACTACAGTGGCATCTCCTTGAGTCAATCTCATTACGTTGAAAAAGTGCTGAAAAAGTTCAACTGTTTTGATGTTGTGCCTGCTAGAACTCCCTATGACCATAGCATACATCTGAAAAAGAATTTGGACGAGAGTGTTTCCCAATCTGAATATGCTAAAACCATAGGAAGTGTGATGTTCCTCATGAACTGCACTAGACCTGATATAGCCTATGCAGTTAGTAGGCTAAGTCATTATACACATAATCCTAGTAATGAACATTGGAACACTCTTCATCGTTTGTTAAAATACCTGAAAGGAATGGTGTTTGCATTTTCGCAAATTTCCTACTGTTTTAGAAGGATTTTGCGATGCAAACTGGGTTTCAGTTAATGATGAAATTAGTTCAACTAGTGGTTTTGTTTTTACTTTGGGTGGAGGCGCTATATCATGGAAGTCTTTCAAACAGACATGTATAGCACGATCCATCATAGAATCTGAATTCATTGCTCTTGAGTTAGCAGGGCAAGAAGCTGAATGGTTATGGAACTTGTTAGCAGACGGGCCATTATGGGGGATAAATCTGCATCGGTTTTTCTTCATTGTGATTCTCAAGCAGCCATTGGAGTTGCTAAAAACAGTGTCTTCAACTGGAAGAAAAGATACATATGTATCAGACATGGTGTGGTTAAACAACTCCTGAAAAATGGAGTAATTTCTTTGGAATATGTGAGGTCTGAAAGAAATCTTGCAGATCCACTAACCAAGGGGTTGCCAAGGAAAGTGGTTCTTGATTCGTCGAGGGGGATGGGGCAAAAGCCCATGAGTTAAGATAATATGGTTGATACCCAGTGTGGTCTAACGAAGCCATATGATCCTTAATATACACTACATTTCCATCCATGTGACATGTGGTATTGTTTTTTTAAATCCATAGCTATGTTTTGGTGGTGCTATTGAGAAGAACTTGATGGATTCACTTTGAGATAAGTCCATAACCAGTTTTGGTGGTGCTATAGAGAAGCACTTAATGGACTCATTATCTGTTGAGAGGTTGAGAAATATGCTCTTAAAGGTTCCATATCCCTTGAGATGGTGCTATAGAGAAGCACTTGATGGACCACCTAGTGGGTGTGAATGTTTGGTTGCCTTCTATAAAAGACAATGTCAGTCTTTCTAGAGCACTTATGAGATCCAAGGTGTGTGCATGGCCTTAAAAGCACTTGCCTTGTATCACGGAGTTTGCAGATACTTAAGGTTACAATACGTGTTGTGGGGGTCTCAACCGAAGTCTAATGAGTTCAAGAGAAATTCACTCATTAGGAAGTAAGTTGTTGCCTCATTTCACTACGTATCAATTTAATCGAAAGACATTGATATTTAAGTATATATCCTTTCTTTACCCAGGATTTTTTTGGTTCTTTTCTCGAACTATTAGTGGGGACTGTTGGAAATAATAAGCTCTCAAAAACTTTGTTTCATTCCCACTATTCTTATAGTCCCACATTGCTTAGGCAATTTGCCTTGGAGGAGTTTATTAGAGGAGTTGTAGAAACTTGGGCCGTGCCCCAAAGGGTATGACACTTTTGTGAATGGGAGAGGATCTACATGGACATGGGTCCACCACACGCGCATGCCATCGTCGTCGCCCGCTCACCCGACTGCCGACCGTGACGTGCGTGCGTGCGACGTCCTCTCGCCCGCCTGCCTGTCGTGTCGCGCATGCCTTTCCTTTTTTGGATCTAGTCCCTCAATGTCTCAGATTTAAACCTTCTAATGGCTATTTAATTGCAATATTCATTCGCGTGCTTTTATTATAGCATTCATACGAGGTTGTTAATGTTCAAACGTCTATATTGTCTTTTATTGCAGATGTTACTACATCATTCAAACATGACATTTTTCTTTTTGCTCGTTTGAATTCTTCAACAGTCTTTTTTTATTCCTATAAATAGTCTTGACCTTTGCTCTTGCTGCATACGAAATATTGTCTTCTCCTGCCTTCTTACCATTTCCTCTAGAATTCTTGGTGTTAGTACACGGGTACAAATCCAACTAAAGTATCCGCATACCCGACCCATTTGGCATCCGCAACCCGATACCGACCCGCTCATGGCAGAGTACCGCCGAGTCAGACAAATGAGTCGTTCGACCGTTGGACTGGCGCTAACATTCAGGGAAAAGTTAATTGGTCCGAGTAAATATGCAGCCGTTAACTTGAATCCTGGAGAAGATCATGCCCGAATCATTGAGGGACGGTTACACACCATCAAGAGGGAATTACCTATAAATAGGACAAAGAACGAAGATAAAGGGGTTCCACTTTTCCAAGGTACGAGGTCTAAGACATAGAACTCTACTTTCTCAGCTGATATTTCTTATACATTCGAGTTTGCGTTGTCAGTCCGGAGACGAACCTCCGTGGGTCGATCTCAGCTACACCAAGTTCCCTCTCTTCCTTAAGTTATCACACTAACTTAAGCATCGGAGGGGATTTGGGTTGGGACCCAGATCCGACACCTCTAATGTGTTCCTGTGGTGCAGATCGACGGTCATCATCCAGCGCCGAAGGTCGTCGTTGAATTTCCTAGCCTCGAACTATCGACGCAACTACTGCTCGAAGGTCGATCGAATATCGCACCATCATCAACTACCATCACTCGACCTTGGTTCTTCCAACCAAGGTTCCGATTCTAACTGCTGACGAGGCTCCGATTCAGCATCTTGAGTCTATGTTAGCTTGACAACTGTCTCGGTCAATTTTGGCCTTAACAGTCTGGCACCGTCTGTGGAAAACCATGAGTCAACATCCCGATCGACGAATCGCTCGACCATGTCGACTCTCCCATCCACATCCTCCGAGGATGCCACGAGACCTCCCAACATCGGTCTCAATAGCATGATAATGGGAGGTCCCCCGCACCCAGAGTTATCGACCTCTCTCCAACGCTCTTACGCCGGAAGGTTGATGACAGTATCTGTGGGGCAAAAGCGCCCCAGAGATTCTACGCCGCCAATCTCCTTCTCGGATGAAGATCTTGAAGGTGTGGAACTATCGCATGATGATGCTGTCGTCATTACGGCTAACATCAAGGAGATCACTGTAAAGAGGTTGCTTGTCGACACCGGAAGCTTATGCGACATACTCTTTTTCACTACGTTGGAGAGGATGAAGATATCATCCATGTAGTTGACACCTTGTTCGGGGCCCTTGGTGGGATTCACCGGGCATTCTGCCCCGATAGCGAGTATCATAACCTTGCCGGTGACCTTCGGCACATATCCCCAACAAATCACTCGCCTAACCAGTTTCATGGTGGTGAGGATCAACTCGGCGTATAACAGGATCATCGGAAGACCACTACTGAACGCTATTGAAGCGACGGTCTCAACCTTCCATTAAATGATAAAATTCCAGACCCTTAAGGGAGTCGAAAAGGCAAGAGGGAATTAGAAACAGGCATGGTCGTGCTACATGCTTTCCACCGCTCTAAGGAGGATTGAACAGGCTGATCTAGCCGACCCACGGGTCGAAGATCAACGGCCTGCCGTGGTTGAAGAAACGGAGAGCATCCGAATCTCTGAAGAAGAAGGAAAAACTGTCTCTATTGGGTCATTGCTCCCTTTCGACCTAAAGAAACAGTTAATCGCCCTCCTAAGAGAGCATGCCGATATCTTCGCCTGGACCCCGAAGGATATGCCCGGCATCGACCCCGAGGTAGCTTCCCACAAGCTGGAGGTCGACCCAACCTCTAGGTCCATGAAGCAAAAGAAAAGAAACATGGGAGGCAAAAAAAATGAAGGCTGCGATCGAAGAAGTGGATCGACTTCTAGAAGCGGGCTTCATTCGAAAGGTCAAATACCCTGAATGGCTCTCGAATGTCGTGATGGTCAAGAAGGCAAACGGCAAATGGCGGATGTATATCAAATTCACTGACCTCAACAAAGCATGCCCAAAGGACAGCTACCCCTGCTACGAATCGACCATCTGGTCGATAGTGCTTCGGGCTACGAGCTCCTCAGCTTCATGGGCACATTCTCGGGATACAACCAGATCCAGATGGCACTAGAGGATGAAGAGAAAACTTCTTTCATCACAGATCGAGGTATTTTTTGTTACGCCAAAATACCATTTGGTTTGAAAATTTTAGGGGCCACATACCAACGCACGATGAACGAAGTCTTTGAGGCTCAAATAGGACGAAAGCTAGAAGTCTATGTCGACGACATGCTGGTTAAGTCAAAGAAGCCAACAGATCATGTCGCAGACCTCCAGGAGATATTTGCACAGATCTGGCGATACAACCTTCGGCTAAACCATGTCAAATGTACCTTTGGGGTTTGGTCGGAAAAGTTCCTCAGTTTCATGCTGACGAATCGAGGGATCGAGGCCAACCCCGACAAGATCGCTGCAATCGTCATGGTGAAGGAACCCTCGACTCTCAGGGAGCTCTAGAGACTGAACGGAAGGATAGCTACCTTCAGATGATTCTTGTTTAAGTCAGCCGAGAGGTCATTGCCTTTCTTCAAGGTATTGAGAAAGGCGATAGCCTCCACGTCAAGCGACAAGAGAATCATCGAATGGGATGCAGACTGCAAAAAAGCCTTCTCTGAGTTAAAGGAGTACCTTCGCAATACATCGCTCCTGACCAAGCCAGATAAAGATGACCATCTCATCATCTATCTGGCTGCTATCATGGAGGCCGTAAGTTCGGTGCTTGTCAAAGAAGACGCAGGGGTGCAACGGCCCATTTACTACGTCAGTCAGGTTCTCTGAGACGCGGAGGTCAACTACTCGAGGATAGAAAAAATGGCTTTCGCACTAGTCCAATCTGCAAGGAGGTTGCGACCGTACTTCCAGGCACACACCATCCTGGTCTTCACCGGCACTTCCTTAGAGCAGACCCTGAAGAGGCTCGATCGTTCAGGAAGAAGGACAAAATAAGGGGTCGAACTAAGGGAATTCGACATCCAGTTTAAATCGAGGACTGCCATCAAAGGGCAGGCTCTCGCCGCCTTTATCGTCAAACTCACTTACAACAACGGCCCGCAAGAAGAAGTATGTGCAACTTGTAGGAAGACGTATGTCTTTGAGGCATTTATCCTAAGATAATCATCTCGTTCTAATTATTATATGGTATTAATTATCCTAAATATGTATTCTTAGAATATTATACTTAGATAATTTCCTTAGATTTATAGTCAGGTCATTACGTATCCAGATGTAGATCTCGATTATGAGAAGTTAGTGACCGATTAGAAACTTGAGTCTTAAACGGTTCATGATCATAGATGTGTCAAGAATACGATATCGGTACATCGGTTAGATCATTGTGTCTTTGTCTTACCTTAGGGTAATGATGATCTCATAGTCATTCGATTTGGCAAAATCGGAGACAAGACATAGGTGCTCATTAAAGAATGAGTTCACTGAACGACCAACTTAGAGTTATTAAATGGTTAAGCTTTAACTAGACTGTCAATAATAACTCTAGGGTGATGATAGTCAAGTTGGTCCATAAGACCTGAAGTCATCAGTACGAACCTGTGAATGGATGGTATCACTTAGATCTATGATCCAGCTTCGAGGCTCGGCCTGCTGAAAGATATTAGGTTGGGTGACACCTGAAGCATACGAGGTAAGTAGATGACTAAGATGTGATTCATCTCTTCTGTTAAAGGGAAGTTAGTGTCACAGGATCAGTGTGGTCTTTGTGATAATCCTCGACCGAGGTGCATTGTAGGAAGTACACCGTGTATAAACAAAGACCGTTGTATACTGACCAATGCTGGCTAGTAGGGTTGATGGTTTACCATACTCTAGGCCATGCAGCGACATAGTCATGACGAATGGACTAAATTTACGGTATTCATCGCTGACACAGTCAGAGTGATCCCGACGACACTTTAGTCAATGGGTCAATCATGTAAGTATGATTCTGAAACAAGGACGATACCTTCTGCTCGTGGTTACAGTCATATAGGGACTTCGAGTCCCAATCTGTAGTAGGGTCAGGCTGTAGGATCTCACACCGAGTAATATTCACGTCTTAGTATAAGAAGAACATTAAGAGGAATGCATTTGATGCAATAGAGTGATTTGGTTCACAAGTAAGTTGTGAACTTAAAAGATAAAGAGTAAAGCATTTGGAACATATTAATACTTGATATTAAATTGACTTAGACGCATGGGAAAGAAGGGGACTTCCTGAGAAATCCACAGGAAGAAACCGCGTCTAAATGGAGCTCAAACGAGCCCAGAAACGCAAAAACAACTAAGGAATTGTCCTTAGTGGGCTTGCGGGTCTGACTCGCACCTGGTGGGTCAGACCCGCCAGGAGGGGGCTGCTGGGCGTGTGCCACATGGCGCGATCTGACCCTGTTTGTGTTGTTTTTTTGCGAAACCGGGATTTGGAAGTCTATTTTCGACATTTGAGGGGTCAAATGATATGGGAATTAGATGCCGTTTTTTCCGATGCGTTCATTGTCTCGAGATCTTCGATTTGACCAGTTGTTTGAAAGTGAAACTCAGAAATGGATTTATGGTTGATTTTAGAAGTTTGAACTTCTAATGAAATCAATCCCATTACCCAATTTTATTGTCCCACATTGCTCGTAGCAAGAGGGGAGGGGCCAGCTCCCTATATAAATAGGGATGCACTCTCTTCGTTTAAAAATACACCAAGTGAACGATTCAAGAAGCTCCTAACTTTTGAGCACGCTCGATCGTAAGCTTAAATATTCCTCTCCTCTTTTTTCTTCCTATCCTCTCGTCGGGTCCTAGCAAGACTACGAGGAGGTTTGGATTGGATACAGACGTCATTGACGTGGGTCTGCTCAAGTGAAACTTTCTTTGGCAAGTGATCGGCTCAGAGGCAGCTCGGGTAGATCGGCTCGGAGGCGGCTTGGCTAGTTCGGTTCGAGGGCGCAAGGTGGCTCGGCTACGAGGAGCGAAAGAAGGTGGTGCGGCACATCTTGCCTGTCCCAAGGCCAAGATTCCGGGTATGTTAGTTAGTAGCTTTTTAGAATAATTTTAATAATGTCGCAGTAGGCTAGATCCTTCTTGGGGTGGTCAGATCCACCCCAAGTTGGCATAGATCTTGGCGAGGTTCTGACTCGCCTTAGGGCCTTAGCTAAAATGTTTAGCATATTTATGTTTTTCCGCTACTATTTTATCCCTCTGTTGTCCGTCCGATGTAGGACGGGCATAGATCTGAGCCCTAAGGGTCTGCTTAAACCCTTCAATGGTATCAGAGCCAAGTTTGCTTGATCTTAAGCCTGCGAGGTTATTTTAATTATTAAAATTGCTTACTTTTGAACATATAGTTTTTAACCTTATCTGATAATGTTAAAAATTAGTTCAAACATTTTTAAAAAATTGTTTTAAAAAGTTTTAAAGGGTATGTAACTTTAAGAAATTTTTAATTTCATGAGATGTTATTAAAATTTGATTTCTTATGATTACATAAAGTAAAAATTAGTTTCAACATTTTTAAAAATTGTTAATTTTAAGATGTTTTAAAGCGAATGTAACTTTAAGAATTTTTTTAATTTCATGAGATGTTATTAAAATTTGATTTATTATGATTACATAAAGTTTTAAAGATTGTTTTATGTGATAATATAATCTTAAAAATGTTTTAATGATTTTAAATGATTAGGTTTATAATTAACAATTATTTGATAATCTTTATGAAACCTAAGCTTTTACAATCATATCTTTCAATTTAAATGTTAAATTTTAAGATTGGCAAGTTAATTATCTATTTGGTACATATTTTAGCTTGCATGTTCTCTTTAAATGTCACATAGTTGAACCTTATTTTATGTGATAAAATGTTAGTTGAAGTTAATGGAGTTGATGTATAATTTCAATTATTCATGAACCCTCTTGAAGTTAGCCATTAACTCTTTAAAATTTTATAAGATAAATTTTAAATTGTGACATGCTATGTTTTAATGAAAACTTACAACTTTTAATCCTAATTCCCAATTAGGGTAGTCCTCTTTAATTGACAATTATTATTTTAAATCGTTTTTAATAATAATTCTCTTTTAATGATTACTATTTTAAAATGTTGTAAGTAATTTATTAAAATCCTAATAAAGATTAGGGCAGCACGATGAACGAATAAACCTTATAGTTGATAAGGATATAATAAAAGCTATTTAACACATCCATAAAGTTTCGAATTTTAAGGATCCACTAGTTGATAAGGATTAACTAGTATTAATAAAAGATTTTTAGTTGATGTACGAACATAAGATTGATAAGTCTCCTTCAATGGATCATGATGTCGGTCAATGTGCTTGGCTAAGTTTGTTAGATCACCCTAGCTAGACTAGGGGTTAAGTGGTCCTGTCTTAGTCAATTCCATGGCTGCGTCTATTGGACCGCAAGGAGTCGAATCATGACTGTAAAAGTCCATCGACTATATCTAAGTTAAATAAGATAATAATCTTGTTCAAGATAAATCGTAACCCTCCTTGTTTTAGGAGTTGATAACTGTAGGACCCATGTTCCAGTTGTTGAGCTACACTCAAGCTGTAAAGCTTACAGAAACCTACTTCTTAAATACACATGACGAGATCTTGACTTGACCCAAACCGTCGTGTCGTGAATACACCGAGCGCCGGTGTAAGTTAAGCCAATGATTAGTTTAGACTTAAACCCAAACCGAGCGCCGGCGTAAGTTGAGTCATTGGTGTAAGTTTAGTCCTGACCTAAACCGACGTGTCGTACATACACCGAGCAGCGGCGTAAGTTGAGTCATTGGTGTAAGTTTAGTCCTGACCTAAACCGACGTGTCGTGCATACACTGAAAAGCGGCGTAAGTCAGGCTGGACGCAAAAACAAGGGTCTGACTAGGCTTGTCATTGTGATTTAGATGAGCACACTCCTGATCATAAATAACTAGGGGTAAAACTCATAGGGATTCATATTTATATGATTGATGAAGAGTTCGTCTACCGACTGCAGAGTCGAACAACTTGTTGAGCTACACTCAAGCTTGTCAGACTCAAGGTAGTCGGATCCCTCTCCCACAAATAAATTGTTTATTATTGTGGCTTTAATTCTTAAAATTAGTGGGAGAATATAGTTTAATAAAAACCATTTAAACCGTACAACGAACATATGCTAATTAAATATCTATTTAAATGCAGAATGGAGTCGGGTCTGAAGTACATGATTGAAAAGAACGCGCTTGACGGGACTAACTATAAAGATTGGCTAAGGAATATTAAGTTAATCATCTCTCTAGCTGGGATAGGATACATGGTGTTCGTGGACGCTCCGGAGAAGCTGACGAAGATGCAACCCACGAACAAAAGGAAGTCTATAAGCAGTACCAGAGGGATGTCGAGAAGGCCAGGTGCCTTACTCTGGCTTCAATGAACAATGACATGCAAAGGAATCACGAACATTTAGATGTTCAAAGCATGCTTCTGAATACAGAGGAGTTGTATGGCAAGCAGTCAAGAGCTGCCAAGTTTGAAGCCACGAGCAATCTCTGGGGAACTAAGATGGAGACGGGCCTCGTACAAGATCATGTCATCAAGATGATCGGGTACGTGGAAGATGCTGTCCAGTTGCGTTTTGTCCTCGACAATGAGATGGCCGTGGACATCATCCTAAAATATTTAACCCCAGATTTCAAACAATTCATTACTGGTTTCATCATGAACAATATTGAAACGGATCTTCCTGGTCTCCTCAACATGCTTATGCAGTTTGAGGAGATCAAGAAGAAACCGACCGTGTTGGTTGTTGGCTCTGCTTCTTCAAACCAGCCGAAAGGCAAATGTAAGAAGAGGCAGGTCCCACAACCAGCCAAGCTGAAGAAGGGGAAGAAGATAAAAGGGGCTCCGTTAAAATTCGATTGTTTTCACTGTCACAAGATAGACCACTGGAAGAGGAACTGCAAGGTGTACCTTGCAGAAAAGAAAAAGGGGCATACTGATGACTCAACCTCAGGTACAAAATTCCTTTTTAATAAAGCATAAAATTTCCATAAATGCTTTGTTACATGGTATGAGATACTAAGACATCTGTGTATTGTATATAGGTGGCTGATAGCGAAGTAGAGGATGGAAGAAGTTACATGGACGGTCGGCATCGGAGTAATCGTTGCTGCTGGGACCGTACTGTAGGGTTTTTTGAGACCCTTAGGGCACAAAAACTCTATGCCCGTCCTAAGTCGGACGGAACACAGACAGAAAAGAAGTGGAAAAATAAACATGTTAATCTAATTAACATTTAACCCTAAGGTCCAAGACCCTAACCCAAGATCTATGCCGACTTGGGATGGGTCTGACCATCCCAAGAAGGATCTAGCCTACAGCGATTAAATTAAACTAATGCTTAATTAAACACATACCCGGAATCTCAACCCTGGAGCAGGCGAGATATTCTGCACCGTCTTCCGAGCCGCTCCCGTCCCACGCCGAGCCGCTCCCCGAACCGCTCCCCGAACCGCTCCTCGAACCGCTCCGCATCCCGAGGCGATCAATCCCCGTATCGCCGAGCCAACCATGCGCCGAAGAAAGTTTCACGCGAGTGAAACCTCCGCCTAGATTTCGGATCTAAATCCGAACTCCTTTGCGGCTTTGCTAGAGCTCTCAGGAGCAAGGCAGAAATTTATTGGGAGAGGAGAAATATTAATTTAGCTTAGATCCGAGCGTGCTCCAACATTTACGAGAGCCGCTCAGATCTAGAGCTTGGGATGAGTTATGAGGAAGGGGGAGGGCCTCTATTTATAGAGGCGGCTGACTCTCCCCTTTTCTCCACAACCGAGGTGGGACTATTAATTTGGGATTAATTAAATCAAGTTAGTTTGCCTTTCATAAAGGGCAAACTTCCTCGAATTTTAACTCCCTCACCGTTGCGCTTCAATGTTGGTACAACCTACCAAATCGAAGAGGGTTCAACGGTGAACGTGTAGGAAAAAACGGCTCGTCAATCCGAGTCCGTTTGACCCTTCAAACAATTGTCCAAAGTTAGCCAAAAGTCATGCTTCTCTTAGAAACGTAGCCGGCAAGAAAATTCCAGGTTAAAAAAACCCTAACCAGAAAATTCGGGCTTGGTGGGCCTCCATTTTCGCTGGTTTCAGCCCAACAGTTTGGGCTGACTTGTTTTGGCTATAACTTGTGCATTTGGACTCCGTTTTTGACGCGGTTTGAACCTGCGTTTAGAGCGGAACGATCCCGTCATCTAGGTAACCTTTTCAACACGTTTATTTAATTAAATATAGTCTTAAACAATTTAAGACATATTGTAATGCCCATATGCGTGAAATACCGTTAATGTGTGTGTGTATAGTAAATTTTGTTGTGTGCATAGTAAATTCACACATGTATGACTAAGGTGATTATGATATCCCTTGGATATATAGGTCATTACGTGTGGTTGGATAGTACATTGCTTTTATTGTTAGCAGGCTATTGGTGTTCATTAGCGTGCTTAGCAAGTTTAGTTAGTAAGTGTGTATAGCGAAATGGTGTGTTCATGAGAATTGGTGATATTGGGATAATTACTAATGAGAATTTTTCTTTATTAGTGATGTTGATCAATCATATCAATACTATTGTGAAGGCTAATTAAGTTTGGAAGCTAGAGATGGGCTTGGATTATTGTTAGTTCCTATTGATTGGGTTGTGATAGTTGGGCTAGACTAATAGATGAGAGAAGAGGGGTTGAATCAATTAGGAATGGCAAACTTGTAGATATGGGTTCCTATTTCATTTATTCCCTTCATTTTTCTTCTCCAAGCTTCCTCTACCAACTCCCTGCTTCAATCTTTTCCCCCTTCGTTTTCTTCCCCACGCAAGAAGCCAGGCCGGCCGACCAAATATCTCCATGCTGCCGAAATTGAAGGGAAGTAGGAGGAGAATTAAAGAGGAAAAGAAGAAGAAAAGAGAGAAAGGAGAAGACATCACCTTGATCATTCCTTCTCCTCCTCCTCCTTCTACTTCTCCCCACTCCCCAAGCACCATGGCTGGCCGAATTCCTCCCCATGCCGAAATATCCAGGGGTCAAGCCGAATTCCAGAGCAGGAGAAAAGGAATGGAGAAGAAGAAGAGAAGAGGAGAAAGTTAGGGTTTGGGATTTCTTAGGAGCTTGAAGAAGATGGAGGAACTTCATGAAAATTGGAAGTGGGTTTGGATTAGGGTTTGTATTTGAAGAGGAGAATTGGGATTTTGAGGGTGAATGATGGGTTCATGGTGAATTTCATGGAGCTAGGGGGGTTTCATCAAATTTGGAGGAGGGTTTGATTGGGGCTTGGAGCTTGATTGGAGGAGGAGTTCTCTTGGATTGGAAGATGGGTTTGCCTCTTCTTGAGGTAGGAATTCCACTCCCTAAAGTTTATTATTCAACCTCACTCAAGCATGCTAATGAGAGTATTGATATGCAATTTCTTTTCTTGTTGAGAAATTAACCATCCCATTATCAATTGGCATCTTGCTATTAATCGTATGTTGCTCTTTAATGAATTGGTGCTTATGTTCATTATGTTGCTATTAGTTGTATTAGTTGTACATTGCTCTACTAAGTTGCAAGGTGTTACCTTGCTACTAACTTCATGCCAACCAAGTGTTTGAGGAAATGTTCATATGAAGCCAAGTATTTAACTTCATGTTGTTTCAATTGTATTAGTGAATTTGTCATTGTGCCTACCATGTGTTTGTAGGAGACCAACCTCTCTCTCATGTTCCATTTCATTGTATTTGGATAAGCAAAAGTTGCATTTTTAGGGTTTTAAGTAACATTGCTTTCATTTTGTTGGATGTTATGTTGATTTCAATTATAACTTGCTCTCATTCGTGTTGTGTTGGAGATGTTTGCTATATGTCATGTTGATTTCAATTATAACTTGCTCTCATTGTGTAAAATTGCCTTCAATTGAGGAGATGGAAGTTGGAGGTTTGTAGGAACTAGTAGGAGGTTGGAAGCTAGGTTAACTTGAATAATGGAAGCCTCATTAGTAGATATATATATGGCTTAAGCATTAGAACTAAAATGAAATTTTAGAAGCATGGGATTAACATGAAAATGTAGCATGTTGGAAGCTTCATTCGTAATTTTGAGCTCTCATTTGAATTGTTGGAAGTTAATTCTCTTTGTGTAGAAAGTATGAATTTGTGACTTTGAATTGAGATGTGCCATCGGATATGAGTATCTATGTTGTGTGGAGTGATATCTTGCCTTGATATTGATCCATGGTGTTTGATGGCCCTATTTTATGAAATATGTTGATTTGCTCTCTTTAGGCATGTCAAAAGCCGAGTTAATCAAATTCATTGTTTACGAAGAAATGTGAATTAATTTAAGATGCCAATGTTCTAATTCTTCATTAAAAACCATGCTAAAGCTACTAATGTTGCTAATGCTTGCATTTTGGTTACTAAAGTTGCCAAATCCTACTTTGGTAATTAAAGTTTGTCTCAAATTGCTAAATAATGCTTTAATTGCCTAAGGCTTGTATGCAATGTATTTATTTGTGGTGGAATTGAAAATTTGTATGTAATTGATAACTGCAAATGGGCATGTGCATGATGGACTATATGATTGGATGTTGAAGCCATGTTGGTGGGATGCTAAAATTGCTAATTGATTGCATTTTATTGTGGCCATAAATTAAGGAGGTTAATTACGTTGCATTTTTAATAAGCACTTGTCCAATCTTGCATGTAGTTGGTTGCACTTCATAGGATTGCATTCTTAAATTGAGCATTAGTTGCCTTTTTGTACATTTGGTTAAAGTTGTTAGCTTTCTAATGTATCAAAAGTTGTATCAAATGTTGCATGAAGGATGTTTAATGACATTACATGGAAAATGTTTCATGTTGCAAGGAATCCCTAATAATGCTATGTGTATGTGGTGGAGAATGGTGGAGTCATGAATTTGGAGGAGGAATTTGGAGTCTCCTAAGAGGTAGGAGTCCAAACCTTACCCACATGTTTGATTTCTTTGCAATTTAGGATAAAGTCTACATTTTAGTAGTTTTGTTCCAATTTCTTGATATGGAGCATGCATGGTTGGATACATTTAATTTATTGAAATCTATGATACTATGATTTTGTCTCTTGATGTATTGGGTGTCTTGTTTTAATAGAAATGTGTAATTGCTCACATTTCGCAATATGGAAGATTGTTATCCAAATTTATTTGTATGGGAAAATAGTGAAACCACTCTCTTTTGGGGATGTTGGTAAATTATTATTCAATGTACTCAATAGAAATGTTGGGATGTTTATTTAGTAGGGAATGTTACTCATTTGGCAATTGTTGTCATTTTGACATATTGGAAGCTTAACTAAGAAGCGAGTAGGGATTAAAGATTGCATTGCATAATTATTGGAATGTCTCATTCCTTTTCATAACTCATGTTAAATTGCTCTTATAATGAGATTGCTCTCATTTTGTTGAAATTACCCTCATTTTGACGTGTGGATTTATGTTGATTGCATGGTGTCGCTTCCATTTTGTTATATTGACTAAGTGAGATTGTTTTTGTCTTGTTAGTTTGATTCACTAAACTTGCTCTCAATTTGGGTTGATGGTAGTCATTTATTCAATACAAATTGTATGAAATGAGAAACTTGTGAAAATGAATCGAGATGGGAAATTGGCGGTGTGTTGTTGAATACACATGGAATGTGGAATGATGGTGCAATGATGTGAATAGGACACGAGGTGGAGTGCACGGGCATGGACAAAGTGCCGCGGTAGGAGGCGGGTGAATACGCCGTTGGCCACCTCTTGATCCATTAGGTGGCTCCACGTGGAGGTGGCTCCACGTTGATATCGGAGTAGAAATCACGATACACTTGCACGCCGGCTCATTCGTTGGATCCCATTACATTGCATCACATCGCATTACTTGAGCACCATATGCATCATGGCATCCTTTAGCATTTTTGGGTGATTTGTGGTTGTGTGTATGTGATGACTAACTTGTAGAGTGGATGTTGTCATGGATGTGTTTGGTGATTGAATAATGGTGTGTTGGAAAGCGTGGATTGTTAATTTGTTATCGCTAATAGTGAAATTCATGATATTGGCGTTTGTATTGGTGATATCATTAATGTATTATGTAATGTTGGGTTATTGGAAGTATTATGGAATATTGGAATTTTTAACATCCAAGTTACCATGGTGCATGCATGGTTGAATTTGTATGCTAGATTGAATTATTTGATGCAATAGTGATGTTTCATGTTGCTTGAGCGATTTGTTCCAATATTCATGCTATGTTGAAATTGCCCTCTCTATGAAATTACTCTCACGTTGGTTTCTTAGTAATTGGAATGGATCTCTTTTCTTACATGAATATTATGTTGTTAGAAGGGGAGGTTGGTGGTGTTGGTGATGTTGGTGGAGTTGTTGGTGATGTGGGGTTGTTATGTTTATACCATTCTCTTTGAAATAATACTTATGTTGTCATTTAGGGATATTATTTATGTTGTACTTGGGAAACTTTGAGAAATACAAAGGAGACTCTGCCAAAATTTCTGCGAGTAATTTGTAGGCTTACACATAACATCCTAAACATTAGATATTAGGAATGCTACATTAGGATTCTATGTCTAGAAGACATCCCATCGGAAAAAGAGTATAACAGAAAAATTAGTAAGGTGGGGTTCTTGGCTAACTTTCAACTATTTGCTTGCTAACTTCTAAAGTTCATGTTGCATATTGATTGGTTCATTTTGCATCAAGAATGGGTTATGCTTCTACTCTTTGTTGTACTCACGTTGTTTTGTAGGTTCTCCCTTGCGGCAGGTATGTGTTCAGTTAGTTGATATCACTTCCTTGTGTTGTCCCTAGTATGTTATGCTGGAGTTAGTTACGAGTTATCGCATAGAGCAAGTCATTCCTTGCGCGTGTGAGTTGGGTTTGGACATTCCTACTGGGTCACGCTGTGACGTGTCCCCGTTGATATTTTTCAGGTGTTGGTTCGAGGAGTCAGAGGCCGCGAGCACAGTTGGTGGGACTTGAGAGTGGGGGTGAAAGCGGGAGAGTTTGAGTATGTCATTGTACTTGGGTGAGTTTGGGTTATATATATTGTATTAGAGATTTGTAATTGATGTTGGGATTGAGCAGTTTACTTATATATGTTATACCAGTGTTTTGAGTTGGTGGCTCTTTTTGTATTTCTGTGATGTCTGGAATGCTACAGGTACTATCCCAGCAGTGCGCAGTGGGCCTGCTTGAGTTTTGAAATTTTGTACTTCTCTTTCGTAGCACCCGCCTCTTCGGGAATACCTGATAAGGATTCGTACTTATCGGGTATCCCGGGGAGCGGGGCGTTACACATATTTAATCTCTTTTGCATCATATGCAAAATAGTCCCTATCTAAGCTTAAATTATCATTTGCATCAAATACAAATGATCCGAGGGAATATTCCTCTACATCTCCCACTTGCACTCAGGATCATTTATCCCGAATGCAGGAGATGACTGCAAACATCTTTTGCAATATTGTATCCCTTGCATCAAATGCAAATTATTCTCCCTAACTAATTTCTACCTATTACTAGACGAAGATCGCACTCTGTGTGAGACCCTACAGCCTGACCCTTACAACAGGTTGGGCTCGAAGCCCTATACGGCAGTGACCACGAGCAGTGGTTGCTGTCCCTGCTTCAGGAATCATCATTATGTGGTTGACTCATTGGCATGAGTATTGTCGGGACCACCCTGACTGTTTCCGTGATGAATTCCGCAGTTATAGTCTCTTCGTCTAAACTATGTCGTATAGATCAAGTCTAGGGTACGGTCAAACTGTCAACCCCAATAACTTGACTCCGGTTAGTTTCTATCGATCTTTTAGTCAAAAATGTTGGACTTCTTCCAATATACTCTGGCCAGAGTTTTTACTAAAGACCGAACTAACCCTACGACACTAACTCTCATTGACCGGGAGAGACGATTCCTCTCTTGGTCATTACTCTCCTCATCCGCTTCAAGTGTCACCCAATCAAAGACCTTTCGACATGCCTTGCCTCGAAGCTAGGTCATTTGATCTAAGTGGCACCGTTCACGCACAGGTTCGTCAAACTGACCTCAAGTCAAAAGACCAACTAGCCTATCATCACTCAGAGTCATCATTGACAGATTGGTCAATATAACCATATGATAACTCTTGTGGATCGTTCAGTGAACTCATTCTCTAATGAGCACCTGTGTCTCGTCTACGACTTCGCCAAGTCAAGCGATCATGAGATCATCGCCACCGCTAAACGGTGAAGACTAAGACACAATGGTCTATCCGATGTTTCGATATCCTTGTCTCGAAACATCTACGACCACGAACCCTTTTAGACTTATGCTACAGACGGTCAAACATTTCTCTATGATCGAGATTCTCATCTCGATACATGTTTGACCTTGCATAAAGTCTCAGGACTTTACCTAAGTTAATATCTAATGTTAACTACATTATAATATAACTTTAGATAAATTATTACCAAACAGCTTACTGTTATTTCGAACAAGATGTTTGTGCTATTCACACATGAAGATAGATATCCTCGAGGGTATCATCTCTCAACATCTCCCACTTGCACTCAGGCCCATTTATCTCGGTATCTTATACCGTTTTTACACATAAGTTTTCCCGACTTCATGTGGTAGAGCCTTCGTGAGTGGATCTGCTAAAACCGTCTACACTATAGACTTAAGGGATTTCTATGTTCATATTAGACCAACCATTTGAATCTCATTCAAATAATTCACTTGGTCTTACGGAATCTATAATATTTTATTTACTTGGATCTCATCCAGTTCATCGTACCTTACGATAATAATTCTTTAAATTTGTTAATGGTCATTTCAAATGGCTTATATCTGTTTCTGATAAAGTATCAAACTTTTTGATTACTTTGTCAAAATATATGTTCCATTCCTTTGATGCCTCGCATGTAATTTATACGCTCCCACTGATCTTGAAAACTATCTGGCTAATTCATATAAGTCGGTCCGTCTAAATCATATTTAGAAAAAACTAACTTATAAGTGAATGCTCCAAATTTCATGGTCAACTTAAGCGTTTACATCAAGTTTGGTCCGAGTAGATTTGTACACATCTGCTGGTGGAAAACGGTTTCATTATAATCCGTTTTATAGGAATTAAGATGAAAACCGTTCTCTACCAACATGATTGTACTTCACAATTTCCTTTCTGCTCCTAATCTTTCAACTTAAAGATTTACTTGCAGAAAATGAGGAACATTTTCCTTGGGCACGTAAACTAAATTCCAAAATTTATTTACGCACACGGACCTATTCTGATTGCATCAAGTTTTAAATCGGAGTTACTACTCTGAATTTCATTCTAGAAGTTGGCTAAGTCATCATCAATTATGATGTCTAACTCGACTCTTCGTCTCACGAGATTCGAGTAATTTTACAACTTCTTAATGATTGATTTTTATGAATATCTTATTGATATGTCCTCATAGAACATTATCAAAACCTAGGCATTACTATCTGGGACTTAACCCAGAGGGAGAACTTAACTCAGAGTCACTTGATATGGATCGCACCAAGTCTAACTCAGTGTGATTCATACTTTTAACACATAATGTGTTAACAGACTTGACCTGAGAGAAAATCACATTTTCTTTTAGTTACGCAAGATTTTATGTAGCTAAGTATTTGACCATTCGATCTAATCGAATCAGTTTAAATACTTTAGTCATTTCTTTCTTTATTTTATCAAACTTGTGTTTCATCAAGAACATGTGTCTTAATAAAATATACGAATAACTTATTTTGGTTAATCTAGACTCGGGTACATCAGTATGTACGAGACTGAGTTCGACAACTCATTCTCCCACTGTCTTACAGATGGGTTTCGGCCATTTTATCTAAGAGGATAAGACTCACAAGTGTCCGTAGACTTCATAATACGAGAGGTCAGACCCCTCTTTATGTGACTTGTGAAGCTTAGTCTCTCGATACGGCCTAGTCTATTTTGCCATATAAGTTTGCTACTATCTTGCTAATATATATATTACTAACGTAAAACATTGCTTCAGAAGCGATGTGACGACATTCGTCAAATTATGTGAGACGTCTTTTGTATAACAATAATTATAAAATTGTGACATCAAAATATGTCACATTTTCATTTCCTCCTACTTATGCCTTTACTAATGATAAATTAAACTAACTTTCTCAATTGACTTTTCCGGAGTGCCTTCTTCCTTTTCTAAATCACATTTAGATATTTAAATAGCCCAACATAAATAAATAGCTACACAAGCGTCTCATGTATCCAAACGCCTGAGAGTTGCAATCTTGAGTGTAGCTCAAGAAGTTGCTTGTCTCAAGATCCAGTTGGGATACATGGTCTTGCACCGCTCATGCACTCGTATTCGACTCAAACAGTTTGATCGAATTCTCGAACTTTGCAGATCAACATTGTTTGTCCATACAACCTTGAGGGTAGCTCGACAAGTTGTAGGGAGAAACATATTTCGAATATCATATATGTTCAAGCTGCCTCATATAGAGACGGGTGGCATGTAGCGTGAATTTATTTGTTGGACCCAGAGCTTAATGAAATCATATTTCTTAAGTCTGTTCTTTAGAAGGTCATTTTAATGTCAACGAGAATATAGTTTAATCATATCAATTAGAATTTAACTTGATATTCAATTAATCAACCTATTTGACCAATTAACTAATTCCATTTAAAATTATATTTTGATTCCTTCGGTAAACATAGTCTTGCCCTAGTTTTGGCATATGTTCAAAATTAAATATAGGTAGAATGGATTTTATCTATCTATATCCTCCCACTATTTTTACGATCGTTTTAAAGCTTAATAACGAACGATTTAATCGAATTAAAAGATTTAAAATTTAGTGAAAGAGGGATCCAATCATCCTGAACCTCACAACCTTGAGGAGACTCAACAAGTTGATTGGTTCCATGATTGGTAGACTAACTCTTAGTCAATCACATCACATGTGACTCCCTATCGTTTTTTACCCACAGTCACTTATGATCTTGAGGAGACTCAACAAATCATAATGACTGGTCTAGTCAGACCCTTGATTTCGTGTCCAGATTTGACTTAGATCGATGCTCGAGGAGACCCGACGTATCGATTTGGGTCAAGTCTAGACTACATCACATGTATGTTGGAGTTTGTTCCTTAAAGATAACCATGTCATAGCTTGGGGAGACTCAACATCTATAATTGTCTTCTTTGAGTTACCAAGCTCCAAAATCAAGGAGGGATACAGATTAATCTTTAATAAGATTTATAACGCATTGACTAGATATAGTCCAGGGTGTCATACAATCATGATTCGCGACATTGCGGTCCAGCGGAACACAGCCAGGGAATTGACTAAGCCAGGATCACTGCCCCTTGGACTAGCAAGGGTTGATCCAGAACTCTTAGCCAAGTACATTGACTGGATCATGGTCCATTGAATGAAGCTTGTCACTTTTATATATGTGCCATAGACAAAACAACTTTTACTAACAACTAATTAATCCTATCAACTAGTTGCATCCGTAAATTCAAAATTTTAGGATTTGTTTAATAACTTTTATTAAGACCTTATCAACTATAAGGTTCACGTGCTATCCTAATTGTTATTAGGATTTTAATAAACTTATTAACCAACGCTAAAAGCGAAGTCCTTTAATGAGAATTAATAATAACAATTAGAATTAAGAAACATTAAAGGGACTACCCTAATCAGGAATTAGGTCTTGAAGTGTTGTTAATATTTTATTAAAACATAGAATGTCATTAAAATTCAAGTAATAAATTTTAATCATTTCTTAATGGGTAACCTAAAAGGTTGTCTTGTGTTATCAAATAAGGGACAAGATGAACTAGCCATTAAAATAAAGCTACACTAATTTATCGCATAAAAGGTGTACAACTATTTAACAATTTAAATAGAACAATGTCTATCACATAAACAATTTTAGCATGCAAACATAAATTTAACATTTTAATTTAAAATATGATTTTAAAAATATTATATTTTTATCTCATAAAAATTTGTTTTTAAAATCACAAATTTGCATGCTACTTTTTAAAAATTTTATCACATAAAAATTTTAACCTTTAAAATCAGTTTTAAAATATCTCATAAAATTAAAACATCATTTTTAAAAACTTTCATGCTTAAAAAATTTATCATATAAAATTTTTAGGCACTTTAAACTTATCGCATAAATTTTTAAAGATTTAAAATTAGTTTTAAAATTATCACATAAATTTTAAAATGACATTTAAAAAATTTCCATGTTCAAAATTTATCAAACAGAATATTTGAACATCTAAAACATTTTTGAAAATTATCTCATAACTTTAAAAAACATTTTTAAAAGCATTTAAAAGCATTTCATAGTTTAATAGAAATCGCAGGCTAGATCGCTACGCAGACCTACGCTCTGATACCACTGTAGGGTTTTCTGAGACCCTTAGGGCACAAAAACTCTATGCCTGTCCTAAGTCGGACGGAACATAGACAGAAAAACAGCGGAAAAATAAACATGTTAATCTAATTAACATTTAACCCTAAGGTCCAAGACCCTAACCCAAGATCTATGCCGACTTGTGATGGGTCTGACCATCCCAAGAAGGATCTAGCCTACAGCGATTAAATTAAACTAATACTTAATTAAACACATACCCGGAATCTCAACCCTAGAGCAGGCGAGATATTCCGCACCGTCTTCCGAGCAGCTCCCGTCCCACGCCGAGCCGCTCCTCGAACCGCTCCCCGAACCGCTCCACATTCCGAGGCGATCAATCCCCGTGTCGCCGAGCCAACCACGCGCCGAAGAAAGTTTCACGCGAGTGAAACCTTTTCCTAGATTTCGGATCTAAATCCGAACTCCTTTGCGGCTTTGCTAGAGCCCTCAGGAGCAAGGCAGAAATTTATAGGGAGAGGAGAAATATTAATTTAGCTTAGATCCGAGCGTGCTCCAACATTTACGAGAGCCGCTCAGATCTAGAGCTTGGGACGAGTTATGAGGAAGGGGGATGGCCTCTATTTATAGAGGCGGCTGACTCTTCCCTTTTCTCCACAACCGAGGTGGGACTATTAATTTGGGATTAATTAAATCAAGTTAGTTTGCCTTTCACAAAGGGCAAACTTCCTCGAATTTTAACTCCCTCACCGTTGCGCTTCAATGTTGGTACAACCTACCAAATCGAAGAGGGTTCAATGGTGAACGGTAGGAAAAAACGGCTCGTCAATCCGAGTCCGTTTGACCCTTCAAACAATTGTCCAAAGTTAGCCAAAAGTCATGCTTCTCTTAGAAACGTAGCCGTCAAGAAAATCCCAGGTTTTAAAAAACCCTAACAAGAAAATTCGGGCTTGGTGGGCCTCCATTTTCGCTGGTTTCAGCCCAACAGTTTGGGCTGACTTGTTTTGGCTATAACTTGTGCATTTGGACTCCGTTTTTGACGCGGTTTAAACCTGCGTTTAGAGCGGGACGATCCCGTCATCTAGGTAACCTTTTCAACGCGTTTATTTAATTAAATATAGTCTTAAACAATTTAAGACACATTTAATCTCTTTTGCATCATATGCAAAATAGTCCTTATCTAAGCTTAAATTATCAATTGCATCAAATACAAATGATCCGAGGGCATATTCCTCTACACGTACAAGGACTTCGAGAGATATGATGAAGAAGCGATCGATATTTTTCTTATTTTGAATAAAATGTATCGATACTTGGTTTAAAACAATGATTGAGTGTTAATCACTCAATGTTTATTTTGATAAACAAATTTGGTTCATTTTAATGAATCCATTATTAAATGATATCTTGGAAAATGTGCTTTATTTAAAATTGTGATTTACTCTGAATGGCTGATTTCTGTGGATATGGCTGTCTGAGTTGGTTGCATAAATTCTTGAGTTGGCATGCAGAGCTTCTGACTCAATTTGATTGTTTTGGAGTTGACGATATATTATAGCCAATCAAAAGTGACATGTAGGTTCCAGAAGCGTAAAATTGGAAATGATCCAAATTATACGCAAGTTAAAATTAATTGTTAATCAAACTACATTTGATACCTTAATAGTAAAAGGATTAAATGTAGTTAAAGGAAAGAACAGTGTAGGGTGTCTTAACTGAGTAAGTAAGCATCAAGACTCTTATAAACGGGGTTTGACACGACTCATTCGTCAAACCAACCTGACACTGGAATGTTCCTATTCAGCACTTCTAAATGGTTACACTTAATAAATATTCTAAACATAATTTAAATATTTAAGTCGAAGTGCTTAACTAGATAGTTCTCAAAGTCGGTGGGAGATGTCATATAACTTAGTTCCGTCTCGGACTAAGTAAAATGTTTCCAACTTATTAAATCGTCTATATGCGACATTAAATCAAAATAGTTTTGATTGTGTCAAGCATATAGTGACTTATGGTGTCACTTATGTACCAGACATAATTGACACAAAAATAATTGGAATGAGCCATGACTAACTTATAGAAACAACTAAGACTACATCATATTGTATGAGCTAAATTGTTAGCCATACAAAAGGAAAAATTGTTGGATATGATCCAAAGCAATTTCGAAGGATCAATCTGGTGTGATCAAATGATGTATATATAAGACTCCATTAAAAACTGAATAGATACACATTAGCAGATCCATTCTTAGATTTGACATATGGATGTCCAGTGTGACTGATATGCTGTAGCAATATGAGATACCGAGATAAATAGCCTAAGTGCAAGTGGGTGATGTAGGAAGACATATGTCCTTGAGGCATTTATCCTAAGATAATCATCTCTTTCTAATTATTATATGGTATTAATTATCCTAAGTATGTATTCGTAAAATATTATACTTAGATAATTTCCTTAGACTTCTAGTCAGGTCATTATGTATTCAGATGTAGATCTCGATTATGAGACGTTAGTGACCGATTAGAAACTCAAGTCTTAAACGGTTCATGGTCATAGATGTGTCGAGAATAGGATATCGACACATCGGTTAGACCATTGTATCTTTGTCTTACTTTAGGATAATGATGATCTCATAGTCATTCGACTTGGTGAAGTCGGAGACGAGACACATGCACTCATTAGAGAATGAGTTCACTGAACGGCCAACTTAGAGTTATTAAATGGTTAAGATTTAACTAGACTGTCAATAATAACCTAGGGTGATGATAGGCAAGTTGGTCCGTAAGACCTGAAGTCATCAGTACGAACCTGTGAATGGATAGTATCACTTAGATCTATGATCGAGCTTCGAGGCTCGGCCTGTTGAAAGATCTTACGTTGGGTGACACCTGAAGCATACGAGGTAAGTAGATGACCAAGATGGGATTCATCTCTTCCGTTAAAGGGAAGTTAGTGTCACAGGCTCAGTACGGTCTTTGTGATAATCCTCGGCCGAGATGCATTGTAGGAAGTACAATGTTATATAACAAAGACCGATGTTTACTGACCGATGCTGGCTAGTGGGATTGACGGTTTACCATACCCTAGGCCATGCAGCGACACAGTCATGACGAAGGGACTAAAACTACGGTATTCATCGCTGACACAGTCAGAGTGATCCAAACGACACTTTAGTCAATGAGTCAATCACGTAAGTATGATTCTAAAACAGGGACGACACCTGCTACTCGTGGTTACTGTCATCTAGGAACTTCAAGTCCCAACCTGTAGTAGGGTCAGGCTGTAGGATCTTACATCGAGTAGTATTCACGTCTTAGTAATAGGAAGAACATTAAGAGGAATGCATTTGATGCAATAGTGTGATTTGGTTCACAAGTAAGTTGAAAACTTAAAAGCTAAAGAGTTTAGCATTTGGGACATATTAATACTTGGTATTAAATTAACTTAGACGCATAGGAACGAAGGGTACTTCCTGAGAAATCCACAGGAAGAAACCGCGTCCAAATGGGAGCTCAAATGAGCCCAGAAACGCAAAAACAGCCAAGGAATGGTCCTTAGTGGGCTTATGGGTCTGACTCGCACCTGGCAAGTCAGACCCGCCAGAAGGGGGCTGCTATGCGCGTGCCACATGGCGCGATCTAACCCTGTTTGTGTTTTTTTGCGAAAACGGGATTAGAAAGTATATTTTCGACATTAAAGGGGTCAAATGATATCGGAATTGGATGACGTTTTTTCCTATGTGTTCGTTGTCTCGAGATCTTCGATTTGACTGGTTGTTTGAAAGTCGAAACTCGAAAATGGATTTATGGTTGATTTTAGAAGTTTGGACTTCTAATGAAATCAACCCAATTAACCAATTTTATTGTCCCACATTGCTCGTAGCAAGAGGGAAGGGGCCGGCTCCCTATATAAATAGGGGTGCCATCTCTTCGTTTAAAAATGCACCAAGTGAACGATTCGAGAAGCTCCTGACTTTTGAGCACGCTCGATCGTAAGCTTAAATATTCCTCTCCTCTTTTTTCTTCATATCCTCCCGTCGGGTCCTAGCAAGACTACGAGGAGGTTTGGATTGGATCCATACGTCTTTGACGCGGGTCTGCTCAAGTAAAACTTTCTTCGGCAAGTGATCGGCTCGGAGGCGGCTCGGGTAGATCGGCTCGGAGGCGGCTCGGCTAGTTCGATTTGAGGGCTCAAGGCGGCTCGGCTACGAGGAGCGAAAGAAGGTGGTACGGTACATCTTTCCTGTCCCAAGGCCAAGATTCCGGGTATGTTAATTAGTAGCTTTTTAGAATAATTTTAATAATGTCGCAGTAGGCTATATCCTTCTTGGGGTGGTCAGATCCACCCCAAGTTGGCATAGATCTTGGGGAGGTTCTGGCTCGCCTTAGGGCCTTAGCTAAAATGTTTAGCATGTTTATGTTTTTTCCGCTGCTATTTTATCCCTCTGTTGTCCGTCCGATGTAGGACGGGCACAGATCTGAGCCCTAAGGGTCTGCCAAAATCCTTCAGTGGTATCAGAGCCAGGTTTGCTTGATCTTAAGCCTGTGACATTATTTTAATTATTAAAATTGCTTACTTTTGAACATATAGTTTTTAACCTTATCTGATAATGTTAAAAATTAGTTCAAACATTTTTTAAAATTGTTTTAAAAAGTTTTAAAGCGTATGTAACTTTAAAATTTTTTAATTTCATGAGATGTTATTAAAATTTGATTTCTTATGATTACATAAAGTAAAAATTGGTTTCAACATTTTTAAAAATTGTTTTAAGATGTTTTAAAGCGAATGTAACTTTAAGAATTTTTTTTAATTTCATGAGATGTTATTAAAATTTGATTTCTTATGATTACATAAAGTTTTAAAGATTGTTTTATGTGATAATATAATCTTAAAATGTTTTAATAATTTTAAATGATTAGGTTTATAATTAACAATTATTTGATAATCTTTACGAAACCTATTTTTATGAGATAAAAGGTTTCAAGCTTTTACAATCATATCTTTCAATTTAAATGTTAAATTTTAAGATTGGCAAGTTAATTATCTATTTGGTACATATTTTAGCTTGCATGTTCTCTTTAAATGTCACATAGTTGAACCTTATTTTATGTGATAAAATGTTAGTTGAAGTTAATGGAGTTGATGTATAATTTAAATTATTCATGAACCCTCTTTAAGTTAGCCATTAACTCTTTAAAATTTTATAAGATAAAAATTAAATTGTGACATGCTATGTTTTAATGAAAACTTACAACTTTTAATCCTAATTCCCAATTAGGGTAGTCCTCTTTAATTGACAATTATTATTTTAAATCGTTTTTAATAATAATTCTCTTTTAATGATTACTATTTAAAATGTTGTAAGTAATTTATTAAAATCCTAATAAAGATTAGGGCAGCACGATGAACGAATAAACCTTATAGTTGATAAGGATATAATAAAAGCTATTTAACAAATCCATAAAATTTCGAATTTTAAGGATCCACTAGTTGATAAGGATAACTAGTATTAATAAAAGATTTTTAGTTGATGGATGAACATAAAATTAATAAGTCTCCTTCAATGGATCATGATGTCGGTCAATGTACTAGGCTAAGTTTGTTGGATCACCCTAGCTAGACTAGGGGTTAAGTGGTCCTGGCTTAGTCAATTCCATGGCTGCGTCTGCTGGACCGCAAGGAGTCGAATCATGACTGTAAAAGTCCATCGACTATATCCAAGTTAAATAAGATAATAATCTTGTTCAAGATAAATCGTAACCCTCCTTGTTTTAGGAGTTGGTAACTGTAGGACCCATGTTCCAGTTGTTGAGCTACACTCAAACTGTGACATGGCAAGCTTACAGAAACCTACTTCTTAAATACACATGACGAGATCTTGACTTGACCCAAACCGTTGTGTCGTGAATACACCCAACGCCGGCGTAAGTTGAGCCAATGATGTAGTCTAGACTTAAACCCAAACCGTCATGTCGTGAATAGATCGAGCGTCGATGTAAGTTGAGTCATTGGTGTAAGTTTAGTTCTGATCCAAACCGACATGTCGTGCATACACCGAGCGACGGCGTAAGTCAGGCTGGACACAAAAACAAGGGTCTGACTAGGTTAGTCATTGTGATTTGGATGAGCACACTCATGATCATTAGTGACTAAGGGTAAAACTCATAGGGATTCATATTTATATGATTGATGAAGAGTTCGTCTACCGACTGCAGAGTAAGACAACTTGTTGAGCTACACTTTAGGTTGTCAGACTCAGGGTAGTCGGATCCCTCTCCCACAAATATTTTATATTTAAATTGTTTATTATTGTGGCTTTAATTCATAAAAATTAGTGGGAGAATATAGTTTAATAAAAACCATTTACACTGTACAACGAACATATGCTAATTAAATATCTATTTAATGCAGAATGGAGTTGGGTGTGAAGTACATGATTGAAAAGAACGTGCTTGACAGGACTAACTATAAAGATTGGCTAAGGAATATTATGTTAGTCCTCTCTCTAGCTGGGATAGGATACATGTTGTTCGAGGACGCTCCGAAGAAGCCTAATGAAGATGCAATCCACAAACAAAAGGAAGTCTATAAGCAGTACCAGAGGGATGCCGAGAAGGTCAGGTGCCTTACTCTAGCTTCAATGAACAATGACCTGCAAAGGAAGCACGAATATTTAGATGTTCAAAGCATGCTTCTGAATGTAGAGGAGTTGTATGGCAAGTGGTCAAGAGCTGCCAAGTTTGAAGCCATGAGCAACCTATGGAGAACTAAGATGGAGACGGGCCCCGTACAAGATCATGTCATCAAGATGATCAGGTATGTAGAAGATGCTGTCCAGTTGGGTTTTTTCCTCGACAATGTTTTTCCGCTGCTATTTTATCCCACTGTTGTCCATTCGACGTAGGACGAGCATAGATCTGAGCCCTAATGGTCTGTCAAAATTCTTCATAACTAGCATACTACCTGAGGCTACCCCCTCGCCCTCAACAAGTATCCATCCACCAAATGGAGCGAATGCTGCAATAGAAGACGTGGGAACCTGTATTGTACAAGTAGACTGTTCGGCCACTCAAGCTGGAAGTGGGGCTGGAATAATTGTCCAAATATCGGCGGGCAATATTTTCGAATACACCCTTCGCTTCAATTTCCAAACCACTAACAATGGTGCTAAATATATGATCGCTTCGGAATGTAACCCGAAGAACGGTTGTAGTTTTACCGCAAGCGCACGGTATAGCGGCGAGCGGGTTATCGAACACAGGGAGGACGAATGACCGTACTTGCTCCAATCAACCTGGCTATTAAGAAGAGAGAAATTTGCCTTTGGCGATCCTGTCACAATCGTCAGACAAAGTGCGGAAATATCAAATCAAATAAAGAACATCTAGGGAATGTGGAATTCCCGCTACTCACCGTATTTCGTAAATGTGGTTCATTGGTATCAAAATTTCTAGAATAAAATTTTGGATGAACTAGTCGCAACTGAATGTAATACCTAGCTCACGCTCTCGCGCTGTTGCCGGCCTATAGCTATCCTAGGTTTCGGGTCCAATCTCTTGCAAACCCTAGCATAGGCAAGCTAGCATTAGGATCAACATCATCGTTCAATCACGCCCCGCGCCCACTCTCGTGCAAACTCGGGCCACGACCTAGGTTGGGATAGTTCCTACCCGTCCAATCTCTTGCAAACAGGTATCGGCACGGAATTGCAACCGGAAACCCTAGTATCGGTCCAATCTCTTGCAAACCGATACTACGGAAATTCGATTCCAACCCAATTCGGATTTCTAGGGTTTCCTATCGAGTTGGGATCCAATCTCTTGCAAATCCCAATCGGTATGACTACCTAGCTATCCGTAGTAAATTGATCCCAAACTAACCCTAATAGCAATTCTAGCAAAATTTCTACCAATTCATCACAAATCTGAAATTGGGCTCGTAGGGTTCATCCCCACGCCCCAAGACGTGGAGACTACTCACAATTCATAGCACAAACACAAAAATAATCAATGAAATTAATAAGAGAATTCATCATAATATTGAGATATGCAATAAAAATAGAATTTTTAGAGAAGAGAGAGGCAAACCAATGGAGTTCCTCAAATAATCCAACAAAAACCAACTTTTGTCTCCTCTCCAATCACAAGAATAAAGCTAAAAAAGTTAATCTAAAAAACTGCAAAAATCTAAGAGAAAGGCTCCCTAAACTAGGGTAAAAACAGGGGTTAAATACCCCCCAAAATCGTCCAAACACTGTGACCAAAATACCCCTGCGCAGCCTGAAATCCGCAATTTTCGCTACAGGCAGCGCGTCGCACTCGGCCGAGTGACAAAAGTCGCTCGGCCGAGTGAGAAACCCTGTAAATTTCCAGTAAGTCGGGGCCTTCAGGGGTCTTCACTTCGGGAGTCGCTCGGCCGAGTGAGTTGTCGTCACTCGGCCGCTGGCTTCTTGGTACTCGGGCGGTCGGCATTTGCCACTCGGCCGAGTGGGTCTTCTGAAGCTCAAGCAGACGAAAAACAGTAAGTTGGCGATTTTTGACATGCGTCGTCTAGGTGCCACTCGGGCGGACGGGATCTCGTCTCTCGGCCGATGTGGCTTCCGTCGCTCGGTCGAGTGCACGTCTGAAACGTATCTGATCTGGTCGGCCGAGCGGTGTCTCCCTGGTCGGCCAAGTGACTTCCTTCACTCGGCCGAGTGGGACACCAAAAATGCCCAAACAGCTTGTTTTGGCCTCCCCGTCGCTCCTGTGACGTCCTTTCTTCTCCCGCTCCTCTCCAACAGCAAAATACCCCTCGGGGAGGTCATCGGTGACCCTCTGGAGTAAGCGCATCTCGAGATCACTCCAAATCGCTCCAAATCACCTGAAATGCGACAAAAACAACAAATCGTGAAAAGCATCGCAATATCGTCGATATATCGTGAAAAACATGATTTGGGCGATCTAAACGGCATGCAAACATGCGGGAAAAAAGTGTAAAATAAGGAGTGATCAAAATCCCCCAAGCTTACCTCTTACTCGTCCTCGAGGAAGATAAGTAAAAGGCGAACCCGGTGGATTCGGAAAACAAAAACGGCGGAAAACGAAAAAATGAAAAACGAAGAAGAACGAAGAACGAAATAAAAACAAAGAAGAAAGAAAGAAACGAAGAGGGAAGCTGCTAGATCATTTTCTCAGGACGTGGGTTTCACTTACTCATATAGCATGCTCCGAATGAAAAATACATGTCAAAGAGTTTTATTTTGATATCATAGTATAATAGTGCGAATAGAAATAGAAAACCCACGAACAACGATATAATCATGAAAAACGGAATAATTTTAGAATTAACATCGTCTGAATCATCTAAAGCGGTATACAAATCGCAGATCACACACTTTTCAATTGAATGCTTTCTATGAGGAGTATAAGAATATCACGCAATAGAATAGAAAGAATAGAAAAGCGTGGATTTCATGAAATGAGTGCTAGACATAGATTTCTGGACTTCGTAAAGCTAAAAATAATCTTACCGGGTATAGAATATTACTTAGCCTAGGTTGTCGTGCAACGTCAAGTAGTCACTCTCTCACACATCATTGGATTCCCTCCCCCAAGCTTATCTATAAGCGTGGTGGCATAAAAAAAATATTTACATCCCCATTTTTATAAAGCTCCAAAAGTAGTGAAGATGAACACGAAAAGAGAGAAGAAAGAAAGAAAGTGAGATTGGATCTTTTATTGAGGATTTTTCCTCTTTTCTTTTCCTTTTCTTTTTCTTTTCCCCTTTTTTTCTCTCTCTTTTTTTATAAAGCATATATACACAATGATCCCAACTCAAAGAGAAGTAATGATATACAAGAATTTTTTTCTCTCTTTTTTTAATTCGGGAAATTTGGAGCTAGGAATTAATAGCGGGGGAAATGCCATATAATAGAATCGCTAAGGGGAGATTCACCAATGATTTTAAAAGTAGAGAAATGATGTTCAAGATTTGTGGAGAAAGAAATAAATATATCTCTCGGTTCACTCTATAAGACATGCACGACAACTTCAGCAGGGTAATCTAATCTACTCAGTTTCGATCACAAAAAAGCTAACTAATCCAGATTTATCATAGCTAACATCATTCAATCATCCTGAAGTGAAATGTACAATTCATGCATATAGAAGTGATATAGGAAAAGAAATCGGTACTCCAGATATAGGCATTCAATGCGTGAATCTTGGTGTGTTTTCTGCGATAGCATACATATGAATATTCAGACTAAGCTAATAATAAAATTTCATCCATTTTCATGTGGAAAAAGTGTGGGTTACTATCTCTAGATGCAAGGCAAGTCATAGCATATGATATCAGAAATAAAGTCTAAGACATGACAAATATAACATGCAAATAGAGTAAGCTAACTCCACGTCATCATCATCACAGAAAAGTCATCTCTAGCATGAGATGAAAAAAAGAAATAAAGATAAAGGGAAAACCAAAACTATTTACAATGCGGCACACAGAAAAATAAGAAAAACGTGATGCATGGTAAAATAAAAGAAAAATGATGAAAATAAGTGCAAAAGCGGAAAATAGAGTGAAAAACTAAAAATAAAGGTGGTAAATCAAAAAGAACGTGAGAACTCACTCCCCCAAGCTAAATGGCACAGTGTCCTCAATATGCAAAGTGTGGCACACCGAGAGACAAGTAAAGTGAGGGGTAAGTGAGGATGCATGCATGAGGAAAAATAAGAGAAAATAAAAGAAACGGAAAATATGATGCAGACATGATGCATGCAAAGAAAGGAGTGATACAGATATATAGGTGTGACACCAAAAACTCTCCCTCTCGCCCAAAAAAGATATATAAAGATATGATCAGAATGAAAATCCAAAATAAGTGAGGGGAGGGGGGGTGGGGGTGGTCAAAATGCATCAGGACCTAGCAGAAACGGGCAGCACAACGGCAAAAAGAATCGATGGCATCAAGGGTGCCTAAGTAGGTGGTGCTGCGCCGTCTCCGTCCTGAGGCGGAGGAGGAGGTGGTGGAGGCTGCTGAGCGGGGGTGGGTGTGGAAGTGGAAGCAGGCTAGGTGTGTGTGGTAGGGTGGGTGGGAACCTGCTGGGTGGGGGGTGGCACGCGTGGGAGACGCTCAAGGACCTGGGTAAGACAGTAGTGAATGTGCGGGAGCAGGTCAAAGCGGCCAGCCATCACAGTGACGGTGGCAGACAGGGTCCGAAGGTTGCCTCTGAGGCCACTCACCGCCCCCTCGAGAGCACGAATGCTCTAAAGTACAGTGTCGGGGGGAGGTGGTGCAGAGGGACGCACCGCTCGGGGCTGGGCAGGCGGGGCTGGTGTACTCTGGTGGCGTAGGTGACGGGCTCAGCAGGCAAGGGAACAAAAGGAGCTGTACTCGCAAGTGTGGGCCTGGCCTCGGTGCGAGGCTGGGCAGGACGGTGAGAAGTGGAGGCAGCAGCAACGAAAGAAGAATACAAAAGTGGCGGCGAGGCGGCCAGAGAGGTCGGTGGCACAGAAGTGTGGATAGACGCCACGACACTCTCGGAAAATACAGCAGCGGTGGAGACAGAGGGCTCTCCGCACTCAACTATGGTCGGCGGGCGCTCGGGTGGGGCAGAGGAAACGGGGTCGGCAGACAGAGGGCCAGTGGTGGTGGTGACAGGCGTGGAAGCAGTGGAAGTGGGCTCAGCTAAGGTACTCCCGACACCGACAGCAGTGTGGACAGAGGTGTCGGGGGCAGCAGGAATATCAAGGATAGGCTGAGGGGCCACTGGGTCAACAGGGGCAGCGGGCTCGGCAGGTGCAACAGGGTCTGCGGGGGTAGCATGGGCAGCGTGAGCCTGCTCGGCCTCCTCGGCCTCGAGCACGTAAGCGGCCAGGATCAGAACATCCATCGCAGGGAGCCAGTCCACATGGGCCGGTGCAATCTGAGTCCGAGCTGGGCTCGGAAGAATCATGTAATCGGCACCGTAAGGGCCGTGCAGCCAGACCCAGTGTCGCTCACCGTGCGGACGCAGCATCTTCATCCGGGCCAAAACATCAATCGACAGAGAAGTGGGGCCCGGTGCGCGTCGCAGGTCGTCAGGGAAGTCCTCGTCGGTCATAAGGGCGAGCAAGGTGATCAGGCCGCTGCAGCATATCGGTGAGCGAGTGCCCACCGATACGATGATGCGGTCCAAAAACCAAGCCGCAACATCAATCACGATGGCGGGGACCAACTCATCGCCATCCCTAGATAGAGCTCTGGGCCGTGTCATCACGTAGAGCATATAGAGCTCTGGCGTGGACATCGTACCCGGCTCATATCTGGCCAAAAAGGTCGTCGCCATGAGGCGCTGAGCTATACGGAGGCAGGGATGGACAATGGCCGAGGCCTTGGCCCTACTAGGGTCAAAGGCAGCGTGAAGACCCGTAATCCGGGCCCAGAAGGCACCGGCATCGAAGGAAGGTGGGGGGATATGGGCGGGGGCGTAACCTCGGTCGGCCCCGGGGACATCGGGCCACGAGAAGAAGGCTCTCATCATACCGAGAGTGACCTGGCACTCCCGGTCCATGAACCGAAACGAGCATCTCTCGTCGGTCCGGGCGATCAAACTAAGAACCTCAAGTGTCGGGCGGATAAACGTGTCCGCCGACACCTGAAAGAAATCTCGCCAGCCCACGTTGTCGTACAACGTGAGCATCCCCTCTAGTACCCCCAGGCGTCCTAGGTCTGCAAGGTGTGCGAACCTGGAGGGTACGATCGAGCGCTGGGAGATACGCTCGAAAGCGACGCGGTGTGCATCGTTCCAGAACGTGATCCCCAGCGGCCCGATAAGTGGAGCCGGAGGTGGTGGCTGTGGAGCAGCAGGGAGCAGCTGTGCGGGGTGTATGGGCTGTGCGGGCTCTGCAGGCTGGACGGGGTGTGGTGGAGAAGGCGGAGGAGAGTCCTCCAACTCGTGGGAGGGGCCGGCATCATCCGACCGCTTCCGCTTGGCGGAAGCTCTCCTCGACCGCGGCCGTGTCTGGGGCGGCATATGGGCCCCGAGCACGCACCAGAAAGCGTGAAAAGTGCGGCGTGTGTAAAATAAAGGAAAGAGTGTACCACGACACGCCGCGAGTGCACAAATGTGGAAGCGTGCAAAGACGACGCCTCCACGTAGCCCAAATCAGTCCCTGGAAGCTCTCCTGGGCTCCCATAAACTCCTAGAAATAACCTGCGCATGAAATGGAGATATCAACGAGTAATATTCAAAACGTATGGAGCATTAGGGGTATAATAGATAGAAATAGAAATCAATTTGGGTTTGGGGTTCGTTAAGCACATGGATCCTCGAAAAATACACAGAAAGAGGAGAAATAGGCGAAAATGGGGGTTACCGGAGTCGGCCAGAGCGGTGGCCGCCGGCGGCGACTCGGGCGAGGAGCGGCGGCGGCTCGACCGGCGGTGGGTGGCCGAGCGACGGCGCGGGTCGACGGTCGGGCGAGTGGGCAAGGGTTCGGGCGCTGGGGTATACGAAAAGTCGGGGCGCGAGCGGATTATGTCGTTTCGAAAAACGCGCCCCCCCAGCCCCTTTTATAGCAGAAGTTACGACTCGGCCGAGTGACGAGATCGCTCGGCCGAGTAGCGCAACGGAAAAATTCCCCCCCGCTTATGCTTCGGCCGAGTGGCCTTGCCACCCTCGGCCGAGTGGAGTAAGTCCATTCGGCCGAGTGGCTCAAGCTACTCGGCAAGACTCGCCCTAGGAGCGTATCCGTTTTACTCGGCCGAGTGGATATATATACTCGGCCGAGTAACTGTTATACTGAAATCAGGAAAATAAACAGAGAGTTGGGTACAGCAGACTTCTCTCGTTCGTGAGCGGCTCGGTCGGACGAACTTGTGTGCTCGGCCGAGTGACTAGTATACTCGGCCGAGTGAGCCTTATGTTCTGCTGTTTGTCTTCGTTTGGGCTCTAAACTATGTCTTTCTTCCTCCAGTCGATTTCATCTTCCTCCTAAGCATCGAGCGCCTTCCTGGGGCGCTCCTCGTCGCCTTGTGCATCCTCCTAATGATGGGTACCTCATTCCCCTCTCCTGTCAGGAAAAATAGGACCCGTTATCACAAGATTTTTGGGCGAACGACTCAAAACACTAAAAATTTCTAAAACAAAAATAAAAGAAAAGTGAAAATAAAGCAATAACCGTCGGGTTGCCTCCCGACAAGCGCTCGTTTAAGGTCGTGAGCTCGACCCCCTATGATTTTCAATTAATGCGGGATGTTTGGTGCATATGAGATGCACCCGTCAAACTTTCCGGGGAGAACGCTTGGGTTCGGAAGTTGCGGCGGCGTGTTCTCCCTTGGTGGTCTCCCGTCTCGAATAGTGTTGGGGTGAGGCTCCCCCAAGCTAGCATTTGCTCCGGTCAACGGCTTCACCGGTGACGCCGATTTCTGTATCGGCGGAGCTTTCTTCGGAGACTTTAATTTCGAGAGCTTGCAGAGCTCTCGAATCCTTGCGACATCAGCGTCGCCTTCATCATTTTCAGCGGAGAGGTCAGGGGAATCATTTATCTTCTCATCTTGGCCTAAATCCGGGCCTTCCTCGAAATCCTCGTCGAATAGAGCGCCAATCGAGTGGGGGATCGCCTCCTCTATTACCTCATCAAGGAGGTCCATGTAGTCAAGCTCCTCGTAGTAAGGCATGTGTTTCATAGCCTTAGGAATGTGAAGCTCCACCTCGATGTTGCCGACGTTCAAAGTTAGGGTACCTTCCCACACGTCGACAATAACACCGGCGGTGGCGAGGAACGGGCGTCCAAGTATCAATGACGTATCTCCCTCCTCCTTAACGTCCATGATCACGAAGTCACATGGCAAGCATATGCCCCCCGGGACTTGTAGCGGGATGTCCTCGGTGATTCCTACCGGCCTTGTTATCCGTCCATCGGCCAATTGTATCCGCATGTCGGTAGGTTTCAACTTCGTCCCGGTGTTTAGCCTTAGGAACATGGAGAGAGGCATGAGGCTTACACTAGCCCCTAAATCCACCAATGCCTTTTGTAGAGGGACGCCGCCCAAGGTGCAAGGAATCCGAAAACTCCCCGGATCTTTGAATTTGGCCGGCTCCTTCTCTCTCTTGGTGAACCAAGAGCCTTCCTCGGCTAGCATGATCTTTTCCTTCCTCTTCCCCCCGAAATCAAATCCTTTAGAAATTTAGCATATGTGGGGATTTCCACGATGGCGTCGAGGAAGGGAATGTTGAGGCTAACTCCTCTCAGATACTCGAGAAACTTTGCTAGCCTTTTCTCCATTTTCGCTCTAGCAAGCCTTTGGGGGAATGGGACCGGTGGCATGAAGCGCCTCTCCTCAATCAATCGCTTCGCTCTAGATTTCTCCTTTTCTTGCGGCTCTTTCTCCTTCTTAACTTCAACTACCGGCTCAATCGGCTCTAAACTTTCCTCCACGGGCTCCTCGGTAGGAATCATGGCGGGGATGGTATCCTTCCCGCCTCTAGTAGTAACGGCAACCACGGCATTGATGTGGCCGGTGTTACCCCGTGGGTTTTGCTCGGGTTGCGCCGGCAAATGTTGAGTATTCCGATTGAGCAACGCCAATTGCTCTGAGATTTGAGCGACAACGGTTGTAAGGGAGTCTTGCCCCGCCTTCAAGATAGCATTGACCTTCTTTTGCTCGACCATAAACACCTCCACTCTAGCTTCGAAGTCGGATTGTTGTTGAGCTTGTGGAGGGTTTTGATTTTGATTTCTCCACCCTTGATTGTATCCGGGCGGCCTATAAGGTGGAACTTGTTGCTTTGGTTGGAAATTTTGTTGTGGAGGCCCCCTCGGCGGATAGTGTTGTTGTTGGGGTGGTGGTGGTGGTCGAGCTTGTTGAGGTGGTTGTTGTGGCGGGTTCAAAGCTCCTTCATTGTTGGCGTAAGAGAAACCGGGATGATTTCTTATGGCCGGATTGGCCCAATACCCTTGGTTCCTTGCGACATATTGTACTTGCTCCAAGGATCCTTCTCCTTGCTCTCCTCCCAAATACATGGCTTGAGATTGGTCTTGCCAATCACACATTTGGTTCGTTGGTGCGGAGGTGGAAGGGGTTCCTGGGGGCTCCGTGATAAACTTCTCCAGTCTCTCCACTACCTTGTGGAGAGAATCAAACTTACTTGTAAGCTCCGCTACGGCCTTCGCCTCATAGATACTAGTTGGCTTCAAGGAGGACGTAGAGTGTCCTCGCTCATCACCCCATTGTTGATTGTTTGAGGCCATCTCCTCAATTAGGGCCGTAGCTTCTTCGGGAGTCTTTGATAAGATAGCACCATTTGCCGCGACATCAATAATTTGTTTGGTCCCCGGTTGGAGACCATTGTAGAAGCTATGAACTAGCTCCCAATCTTCAATGCTATGGTGCGGGCATTGATGCTGCAGATCTTTAAAACGCACCCAAGCCTCATAGAGCGTCTCTTGGGGTCCTTGCTTGAAGTACATAAGAGCGCTCCGAATCTTCACCGTCTTGGAGGGCGGATAGAACTTGTCAATGAATGCACTCGCCAACTCGTCCAAAGTGGTAAAGACTCCCTCAGCTTGCGTCCTCAACCAATAAAGTGCCTTGTCCTTTAGTGTGAAGGGGAAGAGACGCAGTCTGATGGCATCGATGGAGACCCCCGGCATCTTAAATGTGGCGCACTTCGACAAGAATAACTGGATGTGGTAGTGGGAATTTTCATGGGCATTCCCATGAAATGGATCCTGCTGCATCAGAACCACTAGTCCAGTCTTCAGCTTAAAGTTCTTGTCAGCCGCCAACTCCGGCATGGCAATGGATGAGGTCGTAGAAGAGGTCTTAGGCCGGAGCCTATCGCGAATAGAAATTATCCTCGCCATTCTTGCCGCTAATTGGTCCGCAGTTTCCGGGTTGGTCATAAACCTCCCTTCCCGATCTTGTCTCCTCTCCGCTCTAATTCTCCGCGCGGTACGTTCGATCTCGGGATCAAATAATATAGCTTCAGGGTCCGCCGTAGATCTCGTGTTCATGCAATGAGAAAACAGAGTTTCAAAGAAATGATTAACACAATGGAAGGGTTAGGTAAAAATAAAGAAATAAAATAAAAAGAAAGAAATAGCTAGGGTGGTAAGATCAAACGCAATCGCTTCCCCGGCAACGGCACCAAAAACTTGATCGCTCCGGAATGTAACCCGAAGAACGGTTGTAGTTTTACCGCAAGCACACGGTATAGCGGCGAGCGGGTTATCGAACACATGGAGGACGAATGACCGTGCTTGCTCCAATCAACCTGGCTATTAAGAAGAGAGAAATTTGCCTTTGGCGATCCTGTCACAATCGTCAGACAAAGTGCGGAAATATCAAATCAAATAAAGAACGTCTAGGGAATGGGGAATTCCCGCTACTCACCGTATTTCGTAAATGTGGTTCATTGGTATCAAAATTTCTAGAATAAAATTTTGGATGAACTAGTCGCAACTGAATGTAATACCTAGCTCACGCTCTCGCGCTGTTGCCGGTCTATAGCTATCCTAGGTTTCGGGTCCAATCTCTTACAAACCCTAGCCTAGGCAAGCTAGCATTAGGATCAACATCATCGTTCAATCGCACCCCGCGCCCACTCTCGTGCAAACTTGGGCCACGACCTAGGTTGGGATAGTTCCTACCCGTCCAATCTCTTGCAAACGGGTATCGGCACGGAATTGCAACCGGAAACCCTAGTATCGGTCCAATCTCTTGCAAACCGATACTACGGAAATTCGATTCCAACCCAATTCGGATTTCTAGGGTTTCCTATCGAGTTGGGATCCAATCTCTTGCAAATCCCAATCGGTATGAATACCTAGCTATCCGTAATAAATTGATCCCAAATTAACCCTAATAGCAATTCTAGCAAAATTTCTACCAATTCATCACAAATCTGAAATTGGGCTCGTAGGGTTCATCCCCACGCCCCAAGACGTGGAGACTACTCACAATTCATAGCACAAACACAAAAATAATCAATGAAATTAATAAGAGAATTCATCATAATATTGAGATATGCAATAAAAATAGAATTTTTAGAGAAGAGAGAGGCAAACCAATGGAGTTCTTCAAATAATCCAACAAAAACCAACTTTTGTCTCCTCTCCAATCACAAGAATAAAGCTAAAAAAGTTAATCTAAAAAACTGCAAAAATCTAAGAGAAAGGCTCCCTAAACTAGGGTAAAAACAGGGGTTAAATACCCCCCAAAATCGTCCAAAAACTGTGACCAAAATACCCCTGCGCAGCCTGAAATCCGCAATTTTCGCTACAGGCAGCGCGTCGCACTCGGCCGAGTGACAAAAGTCGCTCGGCCGAGTGAGAAACCCTGTAAATTTCCAGTAAGTCGGGGCCTTCAGGGGTCTTCACTTCGGGAGTCGCTCGGCCGAGTGAGTTGTCGTCACTCGGCCGCTGGCTTCTTGGTACTCGGGCGGTCGGCATTTGCCACTCGGCCGAGTGGGTCTTCTGAAGCTCAGGCAGACGAAAAACAGTAAGTTGGCGATTTTTGACATGCGTCGTCTGGGTGCCACTCGGGCGGACGAGATCTTGTCACTCGGCCGATGTGGCTTCCGTCGCTCGACCGAGTGCACGTCTGAAACGTATCTGATCTGGTCGGCCGAGCGGTGTCTCGCTGGTCGGCCGAGTGACTTCCTTCACTCGGCCGAGTGGGACACCAAAAATGCCCAAACAGCTTGTTTTGGCCTCCCCGTCGCTCCTGTGACGTCCTTTCTTCTCCCGCTCCTCTCCAACAGCAAAATACCCCTCGGGGAGGTCATCGGTGACCCTCTGGAGTAAGCGCATCTCGAGATCACTCCAAATCGCTCCAAATCACCTGAAATGCGACAAAAACAACAAATCGTGAAAAGCATCGCAATATCATCGATATATCGTGAAAAACATGATTTGGGCGATCTAAACGGCATGTAAACATGCGGGAAAAAAGTGTAAAATAAGGAATGATCAATATAAAGCGGCCATCAACGGACTTCGATTGGCTCGAGCCCTAGGGGTGGGAGTGGTCCAACTACTCAGTGACTCCAGCATCGTCGTCCACCAACTGAACGAGACCTTCAAAGCCCGCGAAGACTCGATGCAGAGTTACATGCAAGTTGCTAAAGCAGAGCTCGTCAAGTTCACGCGCGTGGAAATCCATCATGTGCCAAGGTCGAAGAATCATCGAGTCGACGCCTTGTCAAAGCTTGCATCCTCCTTTCCCACGGGACTTGGTCGGACCGTGTATGTACAACATCTACTCCATCCCAGCGAGCTGGCGCAAGAGCTGCTAAGCCTCGACCAAGGGATCACTTGGATGGACCACATAATCTGTTACCTAAACATTGGGGAGAAGCCGATCGACCCAGTGGAGGCACGAAAGCAAGAACGAAAGGCCTACCAATTAGTCCTACTAGATAGTTCATTGTACAAAAGACGATAGACCAGGTATGACATCTTCCCCTACCTTAAATGTTTAGCCCCGCAAGAAGCACACCACGTGATCCAAGAGATCAACGTGGGTGATTGCGAAAACCACGACGAAGAAAAATCCATAGCCTTGAAGGCCGTGAGACAAGAGTATTTTTGGCCAATGATGTTCAAAGATTCCGTCGAATACGTTCGACGGTGCTCGACTTGCCAAAAGTTCTCAAAGATCAGCTCGGCCCCACTAACTGATCTGATCTCCATCATCAGTCTAGTTCCCTTCGCCAAGTGGGGACTAGACCTCCTTGGTCCATTCAAGCCAGCGAGTGGGCAAGAAGGTAGCTAATAGTGGCGATCGACTAATTCACAAAGTGAATCAAGGCAGAACCTATGTCCTGAATCACCTGGAAGGAAGCCCGAAGCTTCGTCTGGAAGTCCATCGTCTGTTGTTTTGGCATCCCACAATCCATAGTGACAGACAATGGGACACAATTCGACATCACCGGCTTCAGAGACTTCTTCTCAGAGCTAAAGATCAAGTTGCACTTCGCCTTCGTTGCCCATCCCCAGTCGAACGAATTGGCAGAAGCAGCCAACAAAAGCATCCTCAGGCCCCTGCGGAAGAGAATACTGGGCTTGAGGGGACTGGGCCGAACGAAATCCCCGACATACTGTGGTCGTACAGAACGACCCACAAAACCTCGACATGGTAAACGCCATTTTTGTTGGCCTACAGATGCGAAGCCGTCGTCCCAGTAGAGGTCAATGAGCGATCGCTTCGTCTCCAATATTATGATGAAGAAATAAACTCAGAGGGCCTCGAGCTCGACCTACAATTGGTGGACGAGGTCTGCGAACAGGCTTTGGCGATCCTCGTCGAACAAAAAGGATGCGTGGCCCGCTATTTCAACTCAAAGGTCTGCAAACACAACTTCCGTGTAGGCGACTTGGTGCTGCGTAAGTCTGCTTTCACTTCCGAGATTCTCAAGCAGGGGAAGATCGCTGCAAAGTGGGAAGGACCCTACATAGTAATCGATGTACTCGGTCCTGTCACTTACTAACTCGCTACTTTGGATGATAAAGAACTTCCTCATCCCTGTAACACTGAGCATTTACTGAAATATTATCAATGATTGTACAAACAGGGTAAACGATTGAAATCTATCTTCGTCTTTTATCATATGTCCGTTCATGATGAATACAAAGTCAATCGTTCTTTGACATCAATCGAAACAGCGTTCTAAAACATTCTCATCGGCCGTAAGTCGAAGGGGCCTTGCCCCTCGCCACCGAACGACCCTTGTCGTCAGCCATAAGCCGAGGGATCCCCCCTTGCCACTGAACGACCCTCGTCAGTCGTAAGTCTAAAGGTCCTCACCCCTCGCCACCGAACGACCCTTGTCTTCAGCCGTAAGCTGAGGGATCCCCCCTTGCCACTAAAAGACCCTCGTCAGTCGTAAGTCGAAAGGGCCTCGTCCCTCGCCACCGAATGACCCTTGTCGTCAGCCGTAAGCCGAGGGATCCCCCTTGTCATTGAATGACTCTCGTCAACCATAAGTTGAAAGGGCCTCGTCCCTTTCCACTGAACGACTACCGACGCATATGTCGAAAGGGCTTCGCCCCTCACTACCTACGGAAGCGTGATTTATGATTTAAAAGGTTACATTCACCGATTGAATACGGCTAACTCATCAACGACAAAAACTTGCCTAAAGATTTCTATGAAATTTGAAGTTAGGTCGTTGAAGAGTCATACACACACGTATTCGAGTAAAAAAGAAATGTGACAACATAACCAGCTCGCAAAATTTTTTTATTTATTTGAAGGAAAGAAAATTACAAGAATGCGTCACTTTTCTTCTTATACGAAGAAAATTACAAGAAGCCTAAGAGAGATGAGGAACACTTCCGGATGCAAATACTGTAACGACTGGTTTCATTGTATCTGAATTTATTATAATATAATATATGTTTTGGTGGATTTTCTCCTCTTGTGTGGTTTTCGACTCCGTAACTTTCATTTTCGATCGATTCGTCGTATTTTCTCGATTCTTCCTTAGGATCGTCGATTTCGAAGTACGTCGTTTGTGACGGGCTTCATAACGGTCATATCTAACTATTAGATCAAGCCTAGGAGTCTTAGGATTCGATCTCGGGGCTCCGCGCTCCGTATCGGAACTTTTGGTGCTCATTAGCCGGTATGAGAAGGGGCACCGACCGACTAGATGACGATCCAGTCGGTCGGCAATCCTTCTTGGACCGACTAGTGAGCTTTCTAAATTTTCCCAGGAGTTACTGTTTATCGTTAGTCGGTCTAAGAAGAGTTGTTGACCGACTAGGTTGCAAACTAGTCGGTCGGCAATGCTTCTTGAACCGACTAACGCATCATCTTAATTTTAGTTGAGTTACTGTTTACTCTTAGTCGGTCTAAGAACGTTCATCGACCGACTAGATGCTAAACTAGTCGGTCAGTATTTGTTCATGGACCGACTAACTCTAAATCCTATTTTCGTTCAGGAGTTACTGTTTACACTTAGTCGGTCTGCGTTGGTCGACCGACTGACTAGTTTCCAAACTAGTCGGTCAGTGGTTGTTCTTTGACCGACTAGTCTGTGTTAAAACCCTAATTTCTGGGCAGCCGCCAGCCTAGCCTATAAATACCCAACCCAATCGTTTTCTTCTTCTCCAACACGACCCTAAGCCCTAGTTTCTTCCCCTCTAAGCCCCCATCTTCCTCCTAGCTTCAATCCTTCATTCCAAACCCTAAATCCATCATCCAATCCATCCATTCACTCTATCTACCACTCATTTTCCCCAAAATCTCACCAAGAATCTCATCAAACCCCAAAATCCCCCAAAACCCTAGTTTCCTCAAACTTCTCCATTAGCTTCCAGATCTGGTCCTAGGGTTCCCCGGAGTGTTTCTTCCGCCTCCTCTCGGTAAGAAATCGATCTACCGTTGTTTTATTATCCTATTGTAATTTTTATGAAACCCTAATAAAATACTTGTGTCTTGATGATTGTTCCCCATAACAGCGATTCCCCGTAGGCTAGCATCCGCGGAGACGAACTTTCGTAACCGTCGTCCCCGGTGATAGGCAAGTGAAACTTGCATCTCTTGATTTGGGCCATGTCTTAGGCCATAACCTTGTTTTAGCGTAAAAGAGACTAAACGGTGAAAGGATAGCCGTTTAGACGCCATTGACCTAGCTTGACAACGAAGCGTGGTCCGTCACCCTCATCATCCTTGTATGTCACGTTTAAATTCAATTAACGGTACGCAATCATTTGTTCATGTCATTGCCTAGTGATTAATTATTGTGATTGTGTAGCACACGCTACAATATTATATTCCTGGCTCGTGTTCCAGAAGCGAGCCCTGTAGTTGGAAACCCCAACGCTCGGATACCGGCTAGGCACCTGCGTTGCGGGCACAACCCTATGCCAAATACACTTCCTGGCCCGTGATCCAGAAGCGAGCCAGTGTGTTGGCATTGCCAATGCTCGATACACATATGGGTGGGGTAAGAGATAAGCGGACTGAGCCCCGAGTTGGCCTGATCCGCCACTCCGGCCAGCAGGTGGACTCTCTAGTGCACAAGTGATTAATAGTGATAGAGATAAGCGGACTGAGCCACGAGTGGCCAGCAGGTGGACTCTCTATGCACTAAGTGTTAAGTGATAAGTGTTATTAATAGTGATAGAGATAAGCGGACTGAGCCACGAGTGGCCAGCAGGTGGACTCTCTATGCACTAAGTGATAAGTGTTAAATGATAAGTGATTAGTGTTTTGGTAGCTTTGCTACATTGTGCATGCTTGCCTCTTTTAAACTGTTGCATCATACTTAACTGCCATGTCATTGCTTAATATTACAAGTGCTAGGTTGCTAGTTACTTTCAGTTTCCTTGCCCAAGTCTTTTTAGACTTGCTGACATGTGCCCCTTTCTCTTTTGGGTGACGCATGTTAGACCTTGAGCCTGAGTTGCTTGCTGAGGGTGAGGTGTTAGCGGACGCAGAGCTTGCGCCCGTGTTGGACGGGGAGTACGCGGACACTGGGGACCAGTCCTAGTGTCTTCGTTGTGTTTACTTTTGTTAGACAGTTGTTTTGTTGTCGGTGCGTAGCACCTTTACCTTGTGATGTTGTTACTTTTGTTTGGCCTTGTTCTGGGCCCTTAGACTCTTTCTTTTAGCCTGGTGGCTTTTCTGTGATGTTGAATACTTTGTGGACAATTGTGGGATTGGTATTTTATATCTGTCTCATATTATTATTATTGTTGTTGTTTCGTTTGCAATTACATGGACCTGCTTATACTAAATTGACGCTTATCGGGTTTGGAGCTTCACCGCTCCACTCCCGTGCGGACCTTTTCACGTCTCGCCTCCATTTTAGGGAAGCGGGTCGTGACAGGTTTTAGTGGTGGCCCATGCAGGTTCTTTGTAACTGCAACTATCGGGATAACGATAATGATATAAGTTTGTCCAACAAATAATTTCGACATCTGAGCCCTAAGCTATGAGTCTAATTGTTTCGTTTTCTGCGTCATTAGATGGCAGGAAGGCGGATCACCCGTGGTGGTGGTAGTGGTGCGCCCCCTCATGACGAGGAGCCTGAGCGGGAGCCCACTAATGGGGAGATGATGAGGATGATGTTGCAGATGATGCAGGTTCAGCAGGGTGTGCTTCTGCTGGTGCAGAATGCTCCGGTGACTCGAGCTGCTCGGGTGGTGGAAGCCCCTCGCCCTGAGCCCGGGGCGAAGCAGTTCAGAGAGCTGGGACCTGCGTATTTTGTTGGAACCGAGGGTCCCCTAGCTGCTGATGAGTGGATGAGGAATATCGAGGACAACCTGAAGATGTCCAAGGTCAACGAAGTTAGTTGGGTTGACTTGGCGAAGCGCCAGCAGAAGGATAACGCCAGGAATTGGTGGGATGCTGAGGAAAAGATGTTGGTTGAGCCGATCGTCTGGGCTACCTTCAAGGCCAGATTTGATGGTGAGTTCTTCCCGAAGGCTTCCAGGGAAGAGATGCTGCAGCGTTTTATCGATCTGAAGCAGGGGAACTCGTCGGTGGACATGTACCACCAGGAGTTCATGAGGCTGAGTCGGTTTGCACCAAAGATGGTGCAGGACGCTGAGGAGCGAGCTCAGAGGTTTCTGCAGGGGCTTGCTTCAGAGCTCCAGAGCTTTGTGACCTCTTCTGACCGGGAATCTTATCAGAAGGTTTTGGTCGCTGCCAAGAGGCAGGAGCTGCTTGTGAACCAGAGGAAGGGGTCTGTTGTTGGTGCTGGGAAGAGGCCTGTGGAGCAGGCGAGAGCTGTGGTTCGACCTGGATTCAGGCCGAACCAGCCTGTTCAGTTCAAGAGGCCAGGAGGGCCTGTTCGGAAGGTTTGCCATTTCTGTGGCAAGGAGGGTCATATCAAGGAATCGTGTAGGAAGTTCTTGGGGCAATGTATTGCTTGTGGAGATCCCGCCCATGCTCTCAGGGAGTGCCCGAGGTTGAGGCAACCTTGGGGGACGCCTATTGCTGCCCCGCCGTTGCAGCAGAGAGCCCCGGTGCCCGCTGGTCGTGGGGTGCCCCTCGTTCCGCAGAAGCAGGCTTTTCAGCGGGCCGCTCCGCCGAGGAGGCAGGCATTTCTGATGACCGAGGAGGAGGTTTTGGCCATGGATGAGGTCATTGCAGGTAACTTTCGATCTAGATTATTGTTTCCTTAATTAATTGATTGTTAAATTATGTGAATGCTTGTGTATGGTGTTGCTAGAGTACGATTTGATCGATTAGACTGTTTGTTAGGTGTGGTTTTGGTTTGCACGTTCCCTGCCCGAGTCCTCTTTGACTCAGGTGCATCAATGTGCATTTTGGCCCAGAGCTTCGTGGAGAAGCATTCCTTGTCGACGTCCCCTCTCTCCAAGAGTTGGAATATTGTCACAGGGAATGGAGTAGTCACGGTGCATCGTGGGTGCAGTCCTTGCTCTGTGGTGGTTTGTGGACATGAGCTTTATGCTGATTTTATTGTCCACAGCATCACCAACTACGATGCGGTCTTTGGGATGGATTGGCTTGCGAGCTTCTATGCTACGATCGACTGCAGGAGGAAGAAGGTGGTGTTCGAGATTCCCGGACATCCAGTATTTGAGTTCAGTCGTGGTAGCAGTTCGCTTGGTCCTGTCAGATTTCGGGCCAGGCCGGTAGAGGCTGTAGCTATGCAGATGGAGCTGGAATGGCCAGCTGTGGTGCGTGACTTTGGCGACGTCTTCCCCGAGGAGATGTCTGGGTTGCCCCCTGATCGAGCTCTGGAATTTTCTATAGATCTCGTTCCAGGTGCGCAGCCAATTTCGAAGGCGCCGTATCGTATGGCACCTGCAGAATTGGAAGAGTTACGGAAGCAGTTGGATGAGCTGTTGCTGAAGGGTTATATTAATCCTAGTGTGTCTCCGTGGGGAGCACCGGTGTTGCTGGTTAAGAAGAAGGATGGTTCGCGTCGCATGTGCGTGGACTATCGGGGATTGAATGCGGTAACCATTAAGAATAAATACCCGTTGCCTCGCATCGATGATATTTTTGATCAGCTTGGAGGTTCGAGGGTGTTTTCTAAATTGGATTTGAGGAGTGGTTACCATCAGTTGAAGGTGAAGAGGGATGATGTTCCGAAGACAGCGTTCAGGACGAAGTATGGACACTATGAGTTTGTGGTTATGCCTTTCGGCGTAACTAACGCGCCCGCAGTTTTCATGAATCTGATGAACCTGATTTTCTACGACTTTTTGGATAAGTTTGTCGTTATCTTTATCGACGACATTCTGATCTATTCGAAGTCGGAGGAAGAGCATGCATCGCACTTGAGGACGGTATTGGGAATTTTGAGGAAGCATCGTTTGTATGCTAAGTTTTCGAAGTGCGAGTTTTGGCTGGATCGAGTCGCTTTTCTTGGGCATGTGGTGACTGGAGATGGTATTTCTGTGGATCCCGAGAAGATTAGGGCCATCAGGGAGTGGCCTGTTCTGTCGTCTGCGTCTGAGATTCGGAGTTTCCTTGGACTTGCTGGTTACTATCGGCGATTCATTAAGGACTTTTCCCGTATTGCTGAGCTGATGACCAGGTTGACGCGGAAGGATGTTGCTTTTGTTTGGTCGGGTGATTGTGAGAGTGCTTTTGGTGTTCTGAAGGAGAGGTTGACGAGTGCCCCTATTCTTGTCGTGCCTGACCACATCGGTGGATTTGAGATCTTTTGCGATGCTTCTGGCAAGGGTCTCGGTTGTGTGTTGCATCAGCACGGGCATGTTGTGGCGTATGCGTCTCGTCAGCTTAAGGTTCATGAGAAGAATTATCTGACGCATGATTTGGAGTTGGCTGCCGTTGTGTTTGCTCTTAAGATTTGGAGGCACTTCTTGTTGAGTGAGAAAGTGAAAATCTTCACCGATCACAAAAGCTTGAAGTATATTTTCACGCAGAAGGAGCTCAACATGCGACAGCGTCGATGGTTGGAGCTTATGGCGGATTATGAGATTGATTTACAGTATCACCCTGGCAAGGTGAATGTGGTTCCAGATGCGCTGAGTAGGCTTCCAGCGGTGATGATTTTGACCTCGCAGTGGAGATTGCAGCAGGATTTTTGTGGGTCTGGCGTGGAGATTGTTCTTCCTGGGGAGGCTTCTTCGTTGATGTACATGCAGGTACAGTCGACGATCGTGGATCGGATTAAGGCTGGCCAGGCCGGAGATCCGAAGTTGGTAAGGATTCGGGAGATGGTGGAAGCCGGTCTGCGGACTGACTTTTTGATTCACGAGGATGGCTCGCTGAGGTTTGGAGCCAGGTTGTGTGTGCCGGCCGGGGATATTAGAGAGGAGCTGATGGTGGAGGCACACAGTTCGCCGTATTCTGTGCATCCTGGTGGCACCAAGATGTACCAGGATCTTTGTCTGAATTATTGGTGGCATGGTATGAAGAGGAGCGTGGCTCGGAGTGTGGCCAAGTGCTTGGTTTGCCAGCAAGTGAAGGCGGAGCATCAGCGTTCGGCCGGGTTGCTACAACCGCTTCCGATTTCGGAGTGGAAGTGGCAGCACATCACTATGGACTTCATGACTGGACTACCTCGGAGTCCGAAGCAGAATGACGCGATTTGGGTGATCGTAGATCGATTGACCAAATCTGCGCACTTTATTCCGTTCTGAGTGGGGCAGTCCACTGAGGCGCTAGCGAGGAGATATATGGAGGTAAAATTCTTTTACTCTCCGTTTTATTTCCTTTTCCTAGTTTGGATAGTGATGTAACATGAATCGTGCAGGAAGTTGTGCGACTTCATGGAGTCCCCGTGAGTATCGTGTCTGACAGAGACACGAGGTTCACGTCTCAGTTTTGGCAGCGTTTGCAGAAGAGCTTGGGTATGCGTCTGAGTTTCAGCACGGCGTACCATCCGCAGACGGATGGCCAGTCCGAGAGGACGATTCAGATTTTGGAAGACATGCTGAGGGCGTGCATGTTGGATTTCAAGGGTTCGTGGGAGGACCATCTGCATTTGGTGGAGTTTTCCTACAACAACAGCTTCCAGGCGAGTATTGGCATGGCCCCTTTCGCCGCTCTTTATGGGAGGAAATGTCGATCGCCATTGAGTTGGGATGACGTTGGTGATCGGGAGTTGTTGGGGCCTGAGATGATCGTGGAGGCCGTGGATATCGTCAGGAATATTCGGGAGAGGTTGAGGATTGCTCAGGACCGTTTTAAGCATTGGGCGGATGCTAAACGTCGTCCTTTGGAATTTCAGCCGGGCGACCATGTGTTCTTGAAGATTTCCCCGAATCGTGGTGTGATTCGTTTCGGGAAGCGTGGGAAGTTGAGCCCGTGATACATTGGACCATTTGATGTTTTGGAGAGGGTTGGCGAGGTAGCTTATCGCTTGGCCTTGCCGCCATCTTTGGAAGGAGTTCACAATGTTTTCCATGTGTCGCAGCTTCGTCGATACATTAGCGATCCATCTCATGCCGTGGATTTCTCGGAGATCGCCGTTCGCTCAGATTTGACGTATGACCAGCATCGAGTGCAGATTCTGGACAGGCGTCAGAAATCGCTTCGGAACAAGATTGTCGATCTTGTGAGGGTGATGTGGCGACACGGTTCGCCGGGAGAGTCCACTTGGGAGAGAGAAGATGAGATGCGAGAGCGTTTCCCACTTTTGTTTCCGGACTCATGAGTATTCGGAAATTCCGAGGACGGAATTTTTCTTAAGTTGGGGAGGATGTAACGACTGGTTTCCTTGTATCTGAATTTATTATAATATAATATATGTTTTGGTGGATTTTCTCCTCTTGTGTGGTTTTCGACTCCGTAACTTTCATTTTCGATCGATTCGTCGTATTTTCTCGATTCTTCCTTAGGATCGTCGATTTCGAAGTACGTCGTTTGTGACGGGCTTCATAACGGTCATATCTAACTATTAGATCAAGCCTAGGAGTCTTAGGATTCGATCTCGGGGCTCCGCGCTGCGTATCGGAACTTTTGGTGCTCATTAGCCGGTATGAGAAGGGGCACCGACCGACTAGATGACGATCCAGTCGGTCGGCAATCCTTCTTGGACCGACTAGTGAGCTTTCTAAATTTTCTCAGGAGTTACTGTTTATCGTTAGTCGGTCTAAGAAGAGTTGTTGACCGACTAGGTTGCAAACTAGTCGGTCGGCAATGCTTCTTGAACCGACTAACGCATCATCTTAATTTTAGTTGAGTTACTGTTCACTCTTAGTCGGTCTAAGAACGTTCATCGACCGACTAGATGCTAAACTAGTCGGTCAGTATTTGTTCATGGACCGACTAACTCTAAATCCTATTTTCGTTCAGGAGTTACTGTTTACACTTAGTCGGTCTGCGTTGGTCGACCGACCGACTAGTTTCTAAACTAGTCGGTCAGTGGTTGTTCTTTGACCGACTAGTCTGTGTTAAAACCCTAATTTCTGGGCAGCCGCCAGCCTAGCCTATAAATACCCAACCCAATCGTTTTCTTCTTCTCCAACACGACCCTAAGCCCTAGTTTCTTCCCCTCTAAGCCCCCATCTTCCTCCTAGCTTCAATCCTTCATTCCAAACCCTAAATCCATCATCCAATCCATCCATTCACTCTATCTACCACTCATCTTCCCCAAAATCTCACCAAGAATCTCATCAAACCCCAAAATCCCCCAAAACCCTAGTTTCCTCAAACTTCTCCATTAGCTTCCAGATCTGGTCCTAGGGTTCCCCGGAGTGTTTCTTACGCCTCCTCTCGGTAAGAAATCGATCTACCGTTGTTTTATTATCCTATTGTAATTTTTATGAAACCCTAATAAAATACTTGTGTCTTGATGATTGTTCCCCATAACAGCGATTCCCCGTAGGCTAGCATCCGCGGAGACGAACTTTCGTAACCGTCGTCCCCGGTGATAGGCAAGTGAAACTTGCATCTCTTGATTTGGGCCATGTCTTAGGCCATAACCTTGTTTTAGCGTAAAAGAGACTAAACGGTGAAAGGATAGCCGTTTAGACGCCATTGACCTAGCTTGACAACGAAGCTTGGTCCGTCACCCTCATCATGCTTGTATGTCACGTTTAAATTCAATTAACGGTACGCAATCATTTGTTCATGTCATTGCATAGTGATTAATTATTGTGATTGTGTAGCACACGCTACAATATTATATTCCTGGCTCGTGTTCCAGAAGCGAGCCCTGTAGTTGGAAACCCCAACGCTCGGATACCGGCTAGGCACCTGCGTTGCGGGCACAACCCTATGCCAAATACACTTCCTGGCCCGTGATCCAGAAGCGAGCCAGTGTGTTGGCATTGCCAATGCTCGATACACATATGGGTGGGGTAAGAGATAAGCGGACTTAGCCCCGAGTTGGCCTGATCCGCCACTCCGGCCAGCAGGTGGACTCTCTAGTGCACAAGTGATTAATAGTGATAGAGATAAGCGGACTGAGCCACGAGTGGCCAGCAGGTGGACTCTCTATGCACTAAGTGTTAAGTGATAAGTGTTATTAATAGTGATAGAGATAAGCGGACTGAGCCACGAGTGGCCAGCAGGTGGACTCTCTATGCACTAAGTGATAAGTGTTAAATGATAAGTGATTAGTGTTTTGGTAGCTTTGCTACATTGTGCATGCTTGCCTCTTTTAAACTGTTGCATCATACTTAACTGCCATGTCATTGCTTAATATTACAAGTGCTAGGTTGCTAGTTACTTTCAGTTTACTTGCCCAAGTCTTTTTAGACTTGCTGACATGTGTCCCTTTCTCTTTTGGGTGACGCATGTTAGACCTTGAGCCTGAGTTGCTTGCTGAGGGTGAGGTGTTAGCGGACGCAGAGCTTGCGCCCGTGTTGGACGGGGAGTACGCGGACACTGGGGACCAGTCCTAGTGTCTTCGTTGTGTTTACTTTTGTTAGACAGTTGTTTTGTTGTCGGTGCGTAGCACCTTTACCTTGTGATGTTGTTACTTTTGTTTGGCCTTGTTCTGGGCCCTTAGACTCTTTCTTTTAGCCTGGTGGCTTTTCTGTGATGTTGAATACTTTGTGGACAATTGTGGGATTGGTATTTTATATCTGTCTCATATTATTATTATTGTTGTTGTTTCGTTTGCAATTACAGGGACCTGCTTATACTAAATTGACGCTTATCGGGTTTGGAGCTTCACCGCTCCACTCCCGTGCGGACCTTTTCACGTCTCGCCTCCATTTTAGGGAAGCGGGTCGTGACAAATACATTGGAAAAAGCCTACATCGCCTTTGTAAACTTTGTCTTAAGCTTCGCCTTCTCCCTCGCAGCGGCCTCCTCAAGCACTGCAATTTTTTCTTGAAGCTCGGCCGCCTCCGCCTTACAAGCTTCAGCCCACATCTCGGAGTCGCAAGCTTTGGCCCGAAGCTCGACTATTTCCTTCCAAGAGGCGTCGAGCTCTTCCTCGAGCTGGGACCTCTCCAACCGCCACTGGAGCTCGTCAGATTTGTAAAGGTCTGATAGCAACGACAGGCTGTTCTTAACCTCCGCAGCTAGGGATGGCAGTACTGGCCTGACCCGACTGGCCTGACCGGGCCCGACCCGGTTTTGACCCGGCCCGCCCAGGCCCGCAAATGGGTCAGGGCAAGCTTGGGCTTCGTATGTGGCCTGCCCCGCCCCGGCCCGCCCCGGTAAACTATAGAAGTTCTAAAAAACCGTACTATTTTGATGCGAACCATGTGGACAGTGCATAACCCATAACTCATAATCTGTTCCATTGTTCTCCCAATTAAGCATATTCCCAATTCCAAATTACCAAATATATCACAATTCTCTCAATTTTGAAATAATTTTTTTTGGATTCATAGGGATGGTAGTAATGACCTGGCCCGACCGGCCCGACCCGGCCCGACCCGGTTTTGGTAAGAAGTAACCCGCCCCGACCCGGCCCGAGACCCGCCCTGCCCTGACCCGTAGACAGGACGGGGCAAGCTTGGGTAGTTATATACCCGCCCCGCCCCGCAATATTACCATTCCTATTCGCAGCCACCCACTCGGCCATCGCCTTATCTGCAAGGGATTTCCCCATTGCCTCCTCCGACCCCTTCGCCCGAGCCTCGAGGCCGAATGCTTTACGCTTCGCGTCAGCCGCATGCCGCCCTCCTTCGATCAAGTCGGCAGCTTGACGACGCAGCACGGCTCCGAGAACGGACATCTGCAAAAAAAGAGGGTTAGTCAAAGAACGATTGACTCGGACGACGATAAACAATGACTCAGGTGACGTACCTAGTATTCGCTCCCCACAAAAAAGTTGGCCACTCTTTCGAAGTCCAATCTATGCATGAGCTCCAGATCTCTGGGGAGAATCGAATTCTCCACCAACTGGGCAGTCATCATGAAGTCCAGCAAGGTCGACTCCTCCTTTCCAATGGCAAAAGGAGGAAGGTGAAAGTCACCGAGTACCGGCCCCGAGTATCGAGACGAAAGACGATTGAGTAGCAACGCTCGATCGAACTCCGCAGGGACCGGGCTGACCAAAGAAACAGGCGACACAATGTCGCCCCAGGTCCACTGATGCAGTAGTGGCATCACGGGGGGCCTGCGACGTTGATGGAGTCTCCACCACCCAATGAGGCTCGAGAGGAGCGACCCCCATGCCCTTCCCCAGGGGATCCTCCTCCTCCGCTCGCCTCTTCTTTTCAGGCTCCTTCTCCCAATGGGAAGGCATCTCCCTCTTCTGACCGACCACCTAGGTCGGTTCAGCAGCATCGACAGCATCGACGTCGACCACCACATGCGGCTCTGCAACCACAACAGAGGCCAAGGGCACATAGAGCTGCACGGGGGCCTGGCTAGAGGCCTCTCTCGAGGAGGCTCGAGAAGAGGGACTGGAGGTCTGCCTAAACTCCCCTCCCTCGAAAGAAGAGCTCTGATTGATCTGGAGAGGAGACTGAGAGCTGGACCCCTCGACGCGGGCGTTCGACCTTTCAACACGAGCGTCCGACCTTTCGATGCTTCTCTTCTTCTTTCGCTGCTCCCTCCAAACTCGGTCATACCCGAATCACCGCTCCGTCGATTTTCGTTAGTCATATCTGCAAATGGAGGATATAATTATCGTGAGTGGCAAAGATAAAGACTTACAGTCAAAATACATTACCTGGGTTCCACAAAGTGGTTTTCAACGAATGATTGTCCAACAAGTTCTGAGTCGACCTTTCTCGCCTCGGTTGACCCAGAAGGAGCTTCACCGCCTCGACCTCGTTCGGCAACAACATGGCTCTGACCTCTTCTATTGATAACCTAGACTCTTCCGCAAGCCCAGGATTCGGAGAACTCTAACTATTGAGCAATGGACCCAGTTCGGGAAGGACGACAAAAACAAAGGTATCCTCCCACCCAGGGTCGGAAACTGGAAGGTCGTGTATAAGCCTCACTCCAAGGCAAGCAGTAATGTAGTACCACACTCGGAGAGGGTCGGGTACTATCCTAAAGAAGTACTTGAACAACCCGAGGGTCGGTCGGACTCCACAGAGCTCACACAGCACGATGAAGCCCACCGAGGGGGAAAAACCTTGAGGAGCAAGTCTAAAGATGGAAAGCTTCGAAGAGCACAAAACTTCTACGATGAATGGATGAAGGGGGAATCGGAGTCCTAGACGGAAAGCTTTAAGATACACCCTCACCTCATTTTTCCATGGAAAACACACTCTCTCATCCGAATTGGGTGCTCTAACCCTAAAAGGGTGACAAAAACAACCTCGCCAGACCTCAGCGGTCAGATCGAGGGAGAACCTAGAGGCCATATCTAGGATAACTGCAGGAGCCTTCGAGCTCCGATCCCTTCGACAAATGGGAAGGTCTGGCTCAATCCAAACCTTTTGTCCCTTTCCAGGAACTTCCACACATCGCGGGGGGCCGAAGTCACGCCATGAGCTCCTCGTAGGTCGGCTCCTTCATTACGACCGGGGCGAACAACTTGACGGATCTAAAGAAAGTCAAAATCGGTCAGGAGGGAGTACCTTAAGAGGAAGAAGCGATATTTGCCTAGGCAACGTTGGAAGAAGGCGGTCTTCGGTAAGGCAGCAATGGAAGCAAGTTTGTGAAACAAGAAAGAAGGCGAAACGAAAAGATCCCTTCTTCTTCCTCGGTTTTCTTCTTCTACGAAGAAAATCAACCGGCTGTAGTCTGATGCACGACACACATCCAAGGCCAGCCCCGAGAGACGGCAGAGATTGCTCCAAAGGCGAGAGGGTTTTGGCGGCATAGATCAAATCAAATGTTTCAAAAACCGTGCGCATTTAAGGAGATCACTCATCATTCGGTCTCAGTTAGCGCGATTTCTGAGGCACGAATGATGGGGGCCATTGTTAGTACATGGGTACGAATCCAACTGAAGTATCTGTATACCCGATCCATTCGACATCCGCAACCCGATACCGCCCCGCTCATAGCGGAGTATCGCCTAGTCAGACGAATGAGTCATTCGACCGTTGGGCTGACGCTAACATTCAGGGAAAAGTTAATGTGACTGAGTAAATGAGCAACTGTTAACTTGAATCCCGGAGAAGATCGTGCCCGAATCAATGATGGATGGTTACACACCATCAAGGGGGAATTACCTATAAATAGGCCAAAGAACGAAGATAAATGGGTTCCACTTTTCCAAGGTACGAGGTCTAAGACATAGAACTCTACTTTCTCAGTTGATATTTCTTATACACTCGAGCTTGCGCCGTCAGTCCTGAGACGAATCTTCGTAGGTCGATCTCAGCTGCACCAAGCTCCCTCTCTTCCTTAAGTTCCCATACTAACTAAAGTATCGGAGGGGATTTGGGTCGGAACACAGATCCGACAACCCTAATGTGTCCCTATGGTGCAGATCGAAGATCATCATCCAGCGTTGAAGGTCGTCATTGAGTTTCCTAGTCACGAATGATCGACGCAACTACCGCTCGAAGGTCGATCGATCGTCGCACCATCATCAACTACCATCACTTGACCCTGGTTCTTCCAACCAAGGGTCCCACTCCAATTACTGACGAGGCTCCGACTCAGCATCTCGAGTCTGCGTCAGCTTGACAACTGTTTCGGTCAATTTTGGCCTTAACACCTGGGTTCCTGTATCGTGCAAACTCCACTGTTTCTGTCCGCGAGTGGACGCGTTCAGAAATTGCTGTTGTTAACCTTGGGGAGCAACCAACGCCAGCGATTACCACCGAGGTCCCGTCATAATTGCTTTCAAGGCAGTGGTCATCCCACACCACAGCTTTCACATTAATCTGCTAAGTACTCTTGACTCTGATCTAATTGTAGTCCTCTGTTCTCTGTTTTCCTTCTCTAGTTTGTCTGTAATGTCACCTCTTCAGCCCGAGTAGTACACTCTTATTTTTAACATGAAGAACTCAAGCTACATCAAGAAGCCAAAAGAGGATAATATTGATGTAATATTTAGTCCATGTCTTTAGATTATTTGTATTGCCTTGAGATTGAAGCTCTACACACTTAGGATTACTTAGAAGAATTTTTTTACTTCACAAAAATATTTGAAAAGCATTTTGAAAAGAATCTGATTGAGTTATTGAGTTAAGTACTCTTTAAAGAAGCATTTCAATGTATCTGAAAAGGAGTTGACTACTGTCATAATAGGAGTCAACTACTTTGAACTACGAAGTTCTGAATACTTACCGTAATATAGATGTTGGGTAATGTATTTCCGAATCTACGAAGTTAGATATATTTCAATTAACAGTTTGTAACTTCTAAACAACAACGTTGCTTAAATAGATTTGATTTGTTTCACCAAGATGAGTACTTAATTAGCATTTCCAACATTACATGTGCACCAAATCATTCTTTTCTGTTGATCATGATCATTGCCATCAAAAGAAGTACTTAACGCAAGCTTCACTTCTTAACCACTCTGTCTATAATTATTACAATTAGGTGTTGTCTCTCATTGTGTTAGTTAATGGAAAAGGCACAGTGTGCTAATTGAACTTTCATGGCTAACAACTCAGAAGATGTGAAGTTGATATCACAACCAGAGGAAGGATCCTCTGTGGTTAACCTCATTTTGAAGGCAACAATGTCTTCCACATGACCATTTCTCTCTTTGGAAAATCAGCAAGTCACAAGATTAGCACTAACAAATGTAAAAGTACATAATATATGTACCTCTTTCAAATGACTTTCATGTATATATCTCTCTCTTTTGTACACATCTAATTACAGTTTGTAACCACCCTGATGGCAACATATACATATGAGCATGACTACACATAACAACTCTTGTAATACAATGAAATTCCCCCCTTGACCCCCATCATGACATGCATCATAACATCTTGCCACACTACCTTGGCTTCAGGAGCAAGGGAAGCTTTACATTGAGCCACAAACATACCTGTCCAACTTTTATTAGGAAGTGTGTGATTGCATGGGGTGAGTTTGTGAAGAAAGAATAGAACAATCCTATCAATAACAACCCTACAAAACAAACATCTTTGTGCATAATGAGGGGGAGAGGCAATCATTCAACTTGGAAATCAAGGAAAGGGAAGGAGGAGACGTCTGCCATCAAATCACCCAAGTCCCATGCATCCCTCTCACCCTCCCAATAATTTCCACCCCCATCAACCCCAGTGGCATTGTCGTTACTTGATTTTGTGGTATCAATGTTGTTAGCTTGAACCCTGTCATCTAGACCTGTACACTCTAACGGAGGTACGAAGAACTCACATCCTCCTCCCATGAGACCACGGTGGCTACCACCGTAGAATTCATTCTCAAAGCCGCCGGCTTGTGTTAAGGACGGGGGGACATGGAAGTAGCCCGCATTGCCCAATTCGGACGTCGTCGTCGCATAGGGGGTGTCGGGCAAGGGGAACAGATCGTACCGGCTGCCCATGGGAAACGCTTGCATAGACGATGATGAGGATGAAGATGAATCCATGTGCAACGCCATGGTGTCGTGCATGTAGCCTTCGAACGCTTCTTTTGGCTCCGGCGACGGGTCATGCTTCGGCGGGGGAGACGACGACGACGCGTTCTTCCGCCTCTTCTTGATGGTGGAGTTCCAGAAGTTCTTGATCTCGTTGTCGGTGCGGCCTGGCAGACGAGCTGCGATCTGAGACCATCTGCATTTGGTCAATTTGTAGAAATTAACCTTTTTTTTTTGGTTCATCGGAAAGCAGGAAACCAAACCCGAAGGCCGACTGGTAGGCCGGCGCAAGAGCCCGAAAGAGCCACTACACTAGCTAACTACACTGGGAGGATTAACCTTTGAGATAAGAAACAAGGAAGATTAATGTGAGTGAGAGGGAGGACCTATTGCCAAGGATGGAATGCAGCTGGATGATATGGTCCTCTTCCTGCTGCGAGAAGGCGCCGCGCTTGAGATCGGGCCGCAGGTAGTTGATCCAGCGGAGGCGGCAGCTCTTGCCGCACCTCTGCAGGCCGGCATTCCTCGCGACGTCGCTCCAACACCCCTGCCCGTTGGTGAGCATGTACGTCATGAGCTTGTCGTCCTCCTCCGGCGACCACAGCCCCTTCCTCAGCTTGCCATTGCCCGGCCCTTCGACGCCGCCGCTCGCATTGCTCTTCGACATCAGGGCGTCGGGCTTCCTCATGGCTAGCTTCACAACTTGTTCGGTGGCCCGGCAAGTGACACGAAGCTTGGTTTGTATATATAATCTTTGGAGGAGTAAGATGGCTGCATAGGACTCTGGATGAATGATGATGACTGTGATGGCTGTGGGCTATCTTGCTTAGAATTTGGAGAAGAGAGAGAGAGTGGGGTGTGCTTGAGTTAGTTGTTGGGTCCTGAAAACGGTTTGGATGGGGACCTTAGAGAGAGAGAAACCTCTAGAGAGAGAATGGGGTTGGTCTACTTGTCTTTGACTCCAGTTCTTGTCTTTTTCGGTGTATTTTTCTTCACTCACAAGTTTAATGGTGTGTATTTGAAAAATGAGAAAGAGAGAAGCGCATATGCATATATATTTGTTTATGTTGAAGCCATGATTTCTTGCTTTCAACTTACATAATCACTACGTGTGGAGATTTCGTTCACAGGGAACTGTTTTCTTAGAACGTAAGCTTCGACAGTTTACTTTTTGATCAGATTAACTGAGGGTTGTGTGTGTTTAGCTATATGCATGAATATCATAATTACTTCAATATATGCATGGCTTCTAATGCTGGCAATCTTTATAGTGACAAGGACAATATGGCAAATGAATTGATTTCCTGGATCGTGTTTGATGCGTGAAATAGTATCAGCCAATTTCTTTTTAGCTTTTTGCATCTTCATTGCAAAGATAAACAGATTGGATTAGCAGATGACTGTAACTGCTAATTATGATTAAATTTATGTGTAGATGCTAATAGATATTCTTTTTGATAATTTCACATTTTTCGGGTGAATATTATGAAGAATGCTGCATTGACGAACATATCACTATAATTGAAAAACCGTCCTCAACCATTTTATTGTAATTGGAAAATAATGAGCAATTGCAGTATTTTAGTATATCCATGTTGAAAGATATGAAGGCATACAGACACAAACAAAATGGATCGAATGTGTTTACGGGTGTTTTCTCACCACTGGATCGTTGACCGGGGATTTGAGGGTCAACGTGGTCAAGGGATCGGTTGGAATCCCTTGGTCCCGCCAAGCGTTATTTGTACTCGACGAGGATTGCGTAGGTCCTCACGTCAGCTCGGGAAACGGCTTGCTTGGGGATCGAGGACGAGCAGGCTCTTCATCCATGGTATTTGGCATCGGTCAGCGGGGTGCGGTGGGGTAGCCTCGGCACCTAGATGAGCGCTCGGCCTCAGTCAATCAAGCGCGGAGGGGTAGCCTCGGCGCCTTAATTGTCTCTTGGTCTCGGTTGATGGCGATGCTCGTCAGGGACGAGCGGGCTCAACGTTGTGCTCGTCTTGCTCCAGTGTGTTCCGCGCTGAGGGGTAGCCTCGGCGCCTTGGGATCAGCTCGACCTGGACAGACGAAGAACCTCGTCAGGGCGGCTGGACCTTGGTTCCGGCCAAGTCCCCTCCGATGCCTAAGTCAGAATGGATCTGAAAGATACTCGGCAGGACCGGTATGGCTCGCAAGGAGGTCGGTACGCGTTTCCCCGGACCGAGCTGTGGGAGAGAAGGCAATGGGGAAAACAAGGTTTTTTTAGTAGAATACCTCCGTTTCGTGGTATCTGGGGGTCAGACCCCTTCCTTCGTCCCCTCTCGAGTCCCTATATAGGGATTCTCCCACAATCGTCCTGTCTTCATGCCCCCCTATTCCGCCCTCATGATCCGCCTCCCTCCGAGCGTCTTTATGCGCCATGAAGGTGAGTTAATTGGGTCGCTTAATGGTCATTAAGGGGAGTGTTTTAGGAAGCGGTTAACTCCCGCAGTCGTGGGCTGACCGGACACACGTCCTATCGTGGCTGATATAGGGCCTTCACGGGGGTCTTCGACAGTTGGTCCAAAACTCGTTTTGGGAGCCTTCTTCTTCCCGCGTGGGCCTGGACCGCTTGCTTTTGGGCCTCTCTAAAATGGTTGTATCAGAATGGAAAGACGAAGCGTCTCCATCTAAATTTGTATAGAGGGATCATTAAAGAGAGACTTTTGGACTTGCTGAACAAATAGGCGAGATGAAGATGACAATCGTCATGGCACTGTTAGGGTGACATGCACAGATGAATAACACGTTCGGGAGATGTTGGGATGGTCGTTGCTCGCCTAAAACACTTCGACCGAACTAGGATAATTCTAAAGTCTTGGTTTCATTTACTAATTTCTTGCATTTGTTGACCGCATGCATACTTCGTTTGCCCCATTTGCTCTCGCAAGATCCAGTTAGGGCAAAGATTGGTTGGTTGTTGTGTTGATCGTTTTTGTGAACCCCGCTCCCTAACTAATTGTCGGGTTTGCTATCTTGCCGATCTTTTTAGCAACAGTAGTCCATATGTCCGAAATGCAAAATATTCTTTAGACATTTTTAGAGTCGCATATGTCTATATATGTACATGAATATCATTTTAGCAACAATAATCCATATGTCTGAATCTGTTGTAGTTTTATGGCATCTACATTATATCTAGTTATATATACATATATATATATATATATATATATATATATATATAGGAAAATTTTCAAATGAGAACATTTCGCACCGTGCGAAAATGTTTTTAGTTTTTTTTTGAAATTTTTTTTTTCAAAAATTCTTTTTTCCACCCTCATTATATGTTGTTATACCCCCCTCAAAAAATAATCATTGAGAAATAATGTCATTTGGCCTTCGATCAAGGCATTTCATCAAATTCGCACGTTTTGAGACCGTTAAATTTGTAACGGGTGGATGGGTGCTCTAATGCCCAACGGGTTCACCCATTATTTTCCCTGGGGTATATATTTGTATGGATTAAACATCAAAAAAAGAATTTTTGAAAAAAAAAATTTCAAAAAAAAGATAAAATTCTTTTCGCACGGTGCGAAAAGCCCCTTTTTCGCAATGGAAGATTGCCCTATATATATATATATACATATATATATATATATATACATATATATATAGGAAAAAGGGGATCTAAGGTGCCTCCTTAGATGAAAATCTAAGGAGGCGCCCCCATTACCCCCCATCTCCTACCATTTTTTTGGAATTTTTTTTCATGGGGTTGTTGTTCACATCATGGATGATCAACATACCAAATTTCAAGGGATTCCAATACTTTTTGAGCCACCATCTACCCCTTACAATTTCAACGGTTTAAAAACGTGCTGAAAACCCCACGAAGTTACAAGGGATAGATTGGGGCTCAAAAAGTATTTGAATCCCTTGAAATTTGGTATGTTGATCATCCATGATGTGAACAATAAACCCATGAAATTTTTTTTCCAAAAAACTGTGTGAGATGGGGGAAAATGGGGACGCCTCCTTAGATTGAATCTAAGGAGGCACCTTAGGATCTCTTTACCCATATCTATTCTATAAAATAGGGAGGTTATCAAGAGAAATTGGATAAGAGAAATTGGACTCTCTAAAATAGGGATGTTATCAAGAGAAATTGGATAAGAGAAATTGGATAAGAGAATTTAGACAAGATAAATTGGATAAAAGAATTTGGACAAGATAAATTGGATAAGAGATGAGATTTTGAGGGATAAGAGAGGAGGTGGAGAATTTTGCACATACAACTCCGGTTTTAACATTTTTGCCCCCGTACCTCCCCCCATACCCACACTTTTATTCTTCCCCCCTTATCGACCTTTTTTCTAGTACATATATATATACATATATGTATATATATGTATATACATATATGTATATATGTATATACATATCTGTATATACATATATGTATATATGTTTGAGGGTGTTTTTGTAGGAATATGATGCCCTCAAGGCCATTTATTCCTGTGTGAATAGCACAAACATCTTGTTCGAAATAACAGTAAGCTGTTTGGTAATAATTTATCTAAGTTATATTGTAATGTAGTTAACATTAGATATCAACTTAGGTAAAGTCCTGAGACTTTATGCAAGGTCAAACGGGTATCGAGATGAGTATCTCGATCATGGAGAAACGTTTGACCGTCTGTAGCATAAGTCTGAAATGGTTCGTGGTCGTAGATGTTCCGAGACAAGGATATCGAAACATCGGATAGACCATTGTGTCTTAGTCTTCACCGTTTAGCGGTGGCGATGATCTCATGATCGCTTGACTTGGCGAAGTCGAAGACGAGACACAGGTGCTCATTAGAATGAGTTCACTGAACGATCCACTAGAGTTATCATATGGTTATATTGACCAATCTGTCAGTGATAACTCTGAGTGATGATAGGATAGTTGGTCTTCTGACTTGAGGTCATTTTGACAGACCTGTGCGTGAACGGTGCCACTTAGATCAACTGACCTAGCTTCGAGGCAAGGCCTGTCGAAAGGTCTTTTGATTGGGTGTCACTTGAAACGTACGAGGCGAGTAATGACCAAGAAAGGATTCGTCTCTCCCGGTCAATGGGAGTTAGTGTCATAGAGTTAGTTCGGTCTTTAGTAAAAACTCTGCGCAGAGTATGTTGGAAGAAGTCCAACATTTATTGACTAAAGATCGATAGAAACTAACTGGAGTCAAGTTATTGGGGTTGACAGTTTGACCGTACCCCAGACTTGATCTACACGACATATTTAAGACGAAGAGACTATAACTGCGGAATTCATCACGGAAACAGTCAGGTGGTCCCGACAATACTCATGTCAATGAGTTAACCACATAATGATGATTCCTGAAGCAGGGACGGCAACCACTGCTCGTGGTCACTGCCGTATAGGGCTTCGAGCCCAACCTGTTGTAAGGGTCAGGCTGTAGGGTCTCACACAGAGTGCAACGCTTCGTCTAGTAATAGGTAGAAAATAGTTAGGGAGAATATTTGCATTTGATGCAAAAGAAGAGATAATTGCATTTGATGCAATATGATAATTTAAGCTTAGATAGGGACTATTTTGCATTTGATGCAAAAGCGATTAAATGCGTATTAAATTGTTTAATACAATATTTAATAATATAAACGCAAGGAAAAGTTCACGGGTAAGACGGGAATGTCCCGGTCTAGACCCAGGTTCGAACGGCGTCCAAATCGGACGCCAGATGATCAAGTTATGTCCAAAACAGCCCAAAGGGTCAGATCAGGCCAGACCAGGCAGACTAGCCCAGTCTGAACCTGGTCTGGCCTGCTGGCCAGACCCAGTCAAGCCCAAGCCGGCCTGGGCCTGGGCGCCCAGACCCGCCTGGGCCTGGGCGCCCGGCCCAGGCCATGGCCCCGGGCGCCTGGGCGCAGGCCCAGGCGCTGTGCGCCTGCGCCTGGGCCTGGGCCCAGGCGGCCCAGGACGCCTGGGCGCTGGGCGCCCAGGCGTTCTGGGCCGGGCGCCTGGCCCGGCCCAGGCGCCCGCCTGGGCGACTGGCGCCAGGCGCCAGGCGCCAGGCTGGCGCCTGGGCGCCCGCGCCAGGCGCCAGGCGCCTGGGCGCCCGCGCCCAGACTTGGGCGCCCGTGCCCAGGTCTGGGTTTGGGCGCCCAGTCAGATTTGTGGGTCCCACCTTTGGGTGTGGAACCCTAGGTTTGATGGGCATTTTTGACGGCTCAGTTTTTTGTGAAAAACTAGCCTAGGGCTGATCTTTGGACACTCAATTGGAGGGTCAAACGACCTCCGATTGACGAACGGTTTTTTCCTATTCGTTCACCGTTGAACACTTGTCGTATTGATAGGTTGTATCAATCCTGAAGCTCAACGGTGAGTGAGTTAAAATTCACGGAAGTTTGCACTTTGTGAAGTGCAAACTAACTTGATTTTAAATTAACTCATTGTTTAGTCCCACATCGGATTTTGAGAAAAGGGGAGAGTCCGCCGCCTATATAAATAGGGGTCTCCCCCCTTCCTTAAAACTCGTCCCAAGCTCTAGATCTGAGCGGCTCTCGTAAATGTTGGAGCACGCTCGGATCTAAGCTTAAAATAAATATTTCTCTATCTCCCTAAATTTCTGTCTTACTCCTGAGGGCTCTAGCAAAGCCACAAAGGAGTTCGGATTCTGGATCTGAAATCTTGGCGGAGGTTTCACTCGCGTGAAACTTTCTTCGGCGCGTGGTTGGCTCGGCGGCACGGGGATTGATCGCCTCGGGATGCGGAGCGGTTCGAGGAGCGGTTCGGGGAGCGGTTCAAGGAGCGGCTCGGCGTGGGACGGGAGCAGCTCGGAAGACGGCGCGGAACATCTCGCCTGCTCCAGGGCTGAGATTCCGGGTATGTGGTTAAAGTAGTTTATTAGCATTAGTTTAATTTAATCGCAGTAGGCTAGATCCTTCTTGGGATGGTCAGATCCATCCCAAGTCGGCATAGATCTTGGCATAGGGTCTTGGACCTTAGGGCTAAGTTAGAAAATTGTTTTTAACTGCATGTTAATTAGTTAACATAAGTTTTTCTTCCGCTGCAAATGTTTTTTGTGTCTATGTTCCGTCCGACTTAGGACGGGACTAGAATTTTTGTGCCCTAAGGGACCGCGAATTCCCCTACAGTGGTATCAGAGCAAGGTTTGCGTAGTCGATCTAGCCTGCGATTAATTTTAATCTTAAGAATGCTTTTAAATACTTTTAAAATGTTTTTAAAGTTATGAGATAAATTTTAAAAATGTTTTATATGTTCAAATTTATTTGATAAATTTTTTAAGCATGAAAGTTTTTAAAATGATGTTTTAATTTATGAGATATTTTAAAACTGTTTTAAAAGTTAAAAATTTTTATGCGATAAATTTTTAACGTAGCATGCAAATTAGTGATTTTAAAATTAAGTTTTTTTTATGAGATAAAAATAAAATAATTTCAAAATCATATTTTAAATCTAATTGTTAAATTTATGTTTGCATGCAAAAATTGTTTATGCGATAAACTTAGTATATTTAAATGTTAAATAGTTGTGCACTATCTTTATGCGATAAATTAGTGTAGCTTTATTTTAATGGCTTGTTTATCTTGTCCCTTATTTGATAACACAAGACAACCCTTTAGGTTAGCCATTAAAAATGATTAAAATTTATTACTTAAATTTTAATGACATGCTATGTTTTAATAAATCATTAACAATAATATTAAGACCTAATTCCTGATTAGGGTAGTCCTTTAAATGATTTTTAAATTCTAATTGTTATAATTAATTTTCATTAAAGGACTTCGCTTCTAGCGTTGTTAATAAAATTTATTAAAATCCTAATAATGATTAGGGTAGCACGTGAACCTTATAGTTGATAAGGACTTAATAAAAGTTATTAAACAAATCCTAAAAATTTTGAATTTAAGGATTCTACTAGTTGATAGGATTAATTAGTTGTTAATAAAAGCTGTTTAGTCTATGGCATACATACAAAAATGACAAGCTTCATTCAATGGACCATGATCCAGTCAATGTGCTTGGCTAAGAGTTCTGGGTCAACCCTTGCTAGTCCAAGGGGTAGTGATCCTGGCTTAGTCAATTCCCTGGCTGAGTTCCGCTGGACCGCAATGTCGCAAATCATGATTGTATGACACCCTGGACTATATCTAAGTCAAATACGTTAATGATCTTTTTCAAGATTAGCCGTAGCCCTCCTTGTTTTAGGGGTTAGCAACTATAGGGCCCGTGTTATAGTTGTTGAGATACACTCAAGCTGTGACATGGCAACCCTGTAGAAACCAACTCCTTAAATACATAAGATGAAATCTTGACTAACCCTAACCGTCGTCTCGTACCCCGAGCGCCGGCGTAAGTTAAGTCAACGATGTAGTCTGCCTAGATGTAGTCTAAGACCTGACCCAAACCGACGTGTCGTGCATACACCGAGCTGAGGGGCAAGTCAGGCTAGACATGAAAACAAGGGTCCGACTAGACTAGACATTGTGATTTGGATGAGCACACTCATGATCACGAATGGCTAGGGGCAAAAACCGATTAAGAGAGTCATATCCGATATGATCGATGAAGAGTCATCTTCCGATCACAGAGTCAATCAACTTGTTGAGCTACACTCAAGGTTGTTTAGACTCAAGGTGATTGGAACTCTTACCCATTAATTTTTAATTCGATTAAATCGTTCGTTATTAAGCTTTAAAACGTTCGTAAAAATAGTGGGAGGATATAGATAGATAAAAGTCAATCTGCCTATATTTAATATTGAACATATGCTAAAACTAGGGCAAGACTATGTTTACCGTAGGAATTAAAATATAATAGTCTAATAAGTTAATGGGTCAAAAAGTTGATTAATTGAATATCAAGTTAAATTCTAGTTGATAGAATTAAACTATATTCTCGTTGACAAATAAAATGACCTTCTAAAAGAACAGACTTAAGAAATATGATTTCATTAAGTTCTGTGTCCAACAAATAAATTAACGCTACATGTCACTCGTCTCTATATGAGGCAGCTTGAACATATAGGACATTCAAAGTATGTTTCTCCCTACAACTTGTCGAGCTACCCTCAAGGTTGTATGGACAAACAATTTTGATCCGCAAAGTTCGAAAATTCGATCAAACCGTTTGACTCGAATACGAGTGCATGAGCGGTGCAAGACTATGTATCCCAACCGGATCTTGAGACTAGCAACTTCTTGAGCTACACTCAAGATTGCAAATCTCAAGCGTTTGGATACATAAGTTGCTTGCAAAGCTATTTATTTATGTTGATATCTAAATATGATTTAGAAAAGGAAGAAGGCACTTCGGAAAGTCAATTGAGAAAGTTAGTTTAATTTATCATTACTACAGGCATAAGTAGGAGGAAATGAAAATGTGACATATTTTGATGTCACGATTTCAGAATAAATTGTTATACAAAAGACGTTTAACACATTTTGACGAATGTCGTCACATTGCTTCTGAAGTAATGTTTTGTGTTAAGTAATTTGTAAATAACTGTATATATATTAAATGTTAATATATAAATACACAAGATAGTAGCAAACTTATATGGTAAAATTAGACTAGGCCGTATCAAGAGATTAAGCTTCACAAGTCACATAAAGAGGGGTCTGACCTCTCGTATTATGAAGTCTACGGACACTTGTGAGTCTTAGCCTCTTAGATACAATGGCCGAAACCCATCTGTAAGACAGTGGGAGAATGAGTTGTCGAACTCAGTCTAGTACATACTGATGTACCCGAGTCTATTTTTAACAAAATAAGTTATTCGTATATTTTACTAAGACACGTGTTCTTGATGAAACACAAGTCTGATAAAATAAAGAACGAAATGACTAAAGTATTTAAACTGATTCGATTAGATCGAATGGTCAAATACTTAGCTAAATAAAATCTTGTGTAATTAAAAGAAAATGTGATTTTCTCTCAGGTCAAGTCTGTTAACACATCAGTGTGTTAAAAGGTATGAATCACACTTAATTAGATTTAGTGTGATCCATTGTAAGTGACTCTGAGTTAAGTCCTCCCTCTGGGTTAAGTCCCAGATAGTAATGCCTAGGTCTTGATAATGTTCTATGAGGACATTATCTATAAGATATTCATTAAATCAATCGTAAGGAAGTTGTAAAATTACTCGAATCTCGTGAGACGAAATGTCGAGTTAGACATCATAACTGATGATGACTTAGTCAACTTCTAGGATGAAATTCGGAGTAGTAACTCCGATTTAAAACTTGATGCAATCAGAATAGGTCCGTGTGCGTAAATAAATTTGAGAATTTAGTTTACGTGCCCAAGGAAAATGTTTCCTCACTTTCTGCAAGTAAATCTTTAAGTTGAAAGATTGGTGCAGAAAGAAAATAGTGAAGTACAATCTTGTTGGAAGAGAACGTTTTTCATCCTAATTTCTTTAAAACGGATTAGTTGAAACCGTCTCGCTAGCAGATGTGTACAGATCTACTCGGACCAAGCTCGATGTAAAACGTTCATGTTAACCATGAAAATTTGGGCATTCACTTATAAGTTCGTTTTTCTAAATATGATTTAGACGGACCAACTTATATGAATTGGCCAGGTAGTTTTCAAGGTCAGTGGGAGCGTATAAAATTACATGCGAATCATCAAAGGGATGGAACATACATTTTGACAAAGTAATCAAAAGGTTTGATACTTTATCAAGAATAAATATGAACCATTTAAAATGACCAGTAACTAATTATTATCGTAAGGTACGATGAACTGGATAAGATCCAGGGTAATAAAATATTATAGATTCCGATAGACCAAGTGAATTATTTGAATAAGATTCAAAAGGTTGGTCTGACATAAACATAGAAACCCCTTAAGTCTATAGTGTAGACGGTTTTAGCAGATCCACTAACGAAGGCTCTATCACATGAAGTCGGGAAAACTTATGTGTAAAAACGATATTAGATATCGAGATAAATGGGCCTGAGTGCAAGTGGGAGATGTAGGAATATGATGCCCTCAAGGCCATTTATTCCTGTGTGAATAGCACAAACATCTTGTTCGAAATAACAGTAAGCTGTTTGGTAATAATTTATCTAAGTTATATTGTAATGTAGTTAACATTAGATATCAACTTAGGTAAAGTCCTGAGACTTTATGCAAGGTCAAACGGGTATCGAGATGAGTATCTCGATCATGGAGAAACGTTTGACCGTCTGTAGCATAAGTCTGAAATGGTTCGTGGTCGTAGATGTTCCGAGACAAGGATATCGAAACATCGGATAGACCATTGTGTCTTAGTCTTCACCGTTTAGCGGTGGCGATGATCTCATGATCGCTTGACTTGGCGAAGTCGAAGACGAGACACAGGTGCTCATTAGAATGAGTTCACTGAACGATCCACTAGAGTTATCATATGGTTATATTGACCAATCTGTCAGTGATAACTCTGAGTGATGATAGGATAGTTGGTCTTCTGACTTGAGGTCATTTTGACAGACCTGTGCGTGAACGGTGCCACTTAGATCAACTGACCTAGCTTCGAGGCAAGGCCTGTCGAAAGGTCTTTTGATTGGGTGTCACTTGAAACGTACGAGGCGAGTAATGACCAAGAAAGGATTCGTCTCTCCCGGTCAATGGGAGTTAGTGTCATAGAGTTAGTTCGGTCTTTAGTAAAAACTCTGCGCAGAGTATGTTGGAAGAAGTCCAACATTTATTGACTAAAGATCGATAGAAACTAACTGGAGTCAAGTTATTGGGGTTGACAGTTTGACCGTACCCCAGACTTGATCTACACGACATATTTAAGACGAAGAGACTATAACTGCGGAATTCATCACGGAAACAGTCAGGTGGTCCCGACAATACTCATGTCAATGAGTTAACCACATAATGATGATTCCTGAAGCAGGGACGACAACCACTGCTCGTGGTCACTGCCGTATAGGGCTTCGAGCCCAACCTGTTGTAAGGGTCAGGCTGTAGGGTCTCACACAGAGTGCAACGCTTCGTCTAGTAATATGTAGAAAATAGTTAGGGAGAATATTTGCATTTGATGCAAAAGAAGAGATAATTGCATTTGATGCAATATGATAATTTAAGCTTAGATAGAGACTATTTTGCATTTGATGCAAAAGCGATTAAATGCGTATTAAATTGTTTAATACAATATTTAATAATATAAACGCAAGGAAAAGTTCACGGGTAAGACGGGAATGTCCCGGTCTAGACCCAGGTTCGAACGGCGTCCAAATCGGACGCCAGATGATCAAGTTATGCCCAAAACAGCCCAAAGGGTCAGATCAGGCCAGACCAGGCAGACTAGCCCAGTCTGAACCTGGTCTGGCCTGCTGGCCAGACCCAGTCAAGCCCAATCCGGCCTGGGCCTGGGCGCCCAGACCCGCCTGGGCCTAGGCGCCCGGCCCAGGCCATGGCCCCGGGCGCCTGGGCGCAGGCCCATGCGCTGTGCGCCTGGGCCTGGGCCCAGGCGGCCCAGGACGCCTGGGCGCTGGGCGCCCAGGCGTTCTGGGCCGGGCGCCTGGCCCGGCCCAGGCGCCCGCCTGGGCGACTGGCGCCAGGCGCCAGGCGCCAGGCTGGCGCCTGGGCGCCCGCGCCAGGCGCCAGGCGCCTGGGCGCCCACGCCCAGACTTGGGCGCCCGTGCCCAGGTCTGGGTTTGGGCGCCCAGTTAGATTTGTGGGTCCCACCTTTGGGTGTGGAACCCTAGGTTTGATGGGCATTTTTGACGGCTCAGTTTTTTGTGAAAAACTAGCCTAGGGCTGATCTTTGGACACTCAATTGGAGGGTCAAACGACCTCCGATTGACGAACGGTTTTTTCCTATGCGTTCACCGTTGAACACTTGTCGTATTGATAGGTTGTATCAATCCTGAAGCTCAACGGTGAGTGAGTTAAAATTCACGGAAGTTTGCACTTTGTGAAGTGCAAACTAACTTGATTTTAAATTAACTCATTGTTTAGTCCCACATCGGATTTTGAGAAAAGGGGAGAGTCCGCCGCCTATATAAATAGGGGTCTCCCCCCTTCCTCAAAACTCGTCCCAAGCTCTAGATCTGAGCGGCTCTCGTAAATGTTGGAGCACGCTCGGATCTAAGCTTAAAATAAATATTTCTCTATCTCCCTAAATTTCTGCCTTACTCCTGAGGGCTCTAGCAAAGCCACAAAGGAGTTCGGATTCTGGATCTGAAATCTTGGCGGAGGTTTCACTCGCGTGAAACTTTCTTCGGCGCGTGGTTGGCTCGGCGGCACGGGGATTGATCGCCTCGGGATGCGGAGCGGTTCGAGGAGCGGTTCAAGGAGCGGCTCGGCGTGGGACGGGAGCAGCTCGGAAGACGGCGCGGAACATCTCGCCTGCTCCAGGGCTGAGATTCCGGGTATGTGGTTAAAGTAGTTTATTAGCATTAGTTTAATTTAATCGCAGTAGGCTAGATCCTTCTTGGGATGGTCAGATCCATCCCAAGTCGGCATAGATCTTGGCATAGGGTCTTGGACCTTAGGGCTAAGTTAGAAAATTGTTTTTAACTGCATGTTAATTAGTTAACATAAGTTTTTCTTCCGCTGCAAATGTTTTTTGTGTCTATGTTCCGTCCGACTTAGGACGGGACTAGAATTTTTGTGCCCTAAGGGACCGCGAATTCCCCTACAGTTTTCTCATCCCAAGTTGGTTGACTGGAGGACTGGAGGTCAACGCAGTCACGCGGTACACGTGCGGCCTCCAAGAGCGGGATGCAGCTCGTTCGGCTTGGCGACGAGCGTGCAGGTTCGAGCGTCAGTATGCCGAATGGAGTCCTTGGCAGTGCGACGTCCTCCGTAGGGGTGGAGATGAACGGGATCGGGGGGCGAGTAGGTTCGGCACTGGGTTGATTGGACGTCAAAGGGTAGCCTCGACGCGGCTGGATTTACTTGACCTGAAGAGACGAGAAAGATCGTCAGGGGGGTCGGACCTTGGTTCCGACCAAGTCCCCTCCGATGCCTAAGTCAGAACGGATCTGAAGGATGCTCGGTGGGATCGGTATGGCTCACGGGGAGGCCGATACGCGAGTCCTTGGGCCGAGCTGTGGAGGAGAATTGTGTGATGGAGATAAGGTCGTTCAAGAAGAATACCTCAGGGTTTTGGGTATCCAGAAAGTGGTCCCTTCCTACGTTGTTACTCAAGTCGCTTTATAGGAGTCTTCCCCGGCCACGTCTCTCAATGTCCCTCTCTTTCGCCCCCATGATCCTCCACTTTGATGGCATCTTCATGGGCCATGAAGATTGGTATAATGGGCTCCTTAATGGTGATTAAGGGGGCGTATTTTAAGGGGAGTGGTTAACTCCTACCGGCGTGGTCAGCGGTTGCGCCTGCTCCGGTCAGAGGCCGGCCTGACTTCGAGTCTTTGTGGGGGCCTCATTTTCCCCATGCCCGTAGGCTTGCGACACGGGCTTGGGCCGTTCGGTCTAGGCCCATCCTGGAAGGGCCATATCAATTGCCCCCCATCGCTCGGGCCGTTCAAATTCCGACGGCTCGAGTGATTTGATCCATGTGGAGTTAACAGATGCGTCAGTCGAGGCAATGTCATTGAATGAAGGTCATCATAGCACTGCCAGGTTGAAATTTTCCCACCCATAGGAGCGAAATTTGAAGCGCCGCGCATCGAAGGATGTCGACACGTGTGCATAGGTGGACGGCTTGCGATGGAGCGGAGGGTTTCGGTATAAAGGGAGGTGGTTGTCTTGCAGATGAAGGTTTTGCCCTCTCAACGCTGCCTTCTCCTCCCTCATCTCCCCAGTCTGCCTTGGATTTTCTCTGTGCTGCATTATGTGTCCCTCGTCTTCTTCTTCTTTGGTTTCTGGGGTGGGTCGGTCGACCACTACTGCCACACCTGTCTGGCCCCCCCGGTTCAGTTACAGAGATCTGACGCCACGCTGGTGACCTTTCCGGTGTGCCTTTTGAGGTGATGGGGAAGCCGTCGGTGGTTTGTGCTACCTCGATCGGGCCGATGCGTTCCAGATACCTGATCACTCCTTATTTTACACCTTTTTTCCGCATGTTTGCATGCCATTTAGATCGCCCAAATCATGTTTTTCACGATATATCGACGATATTGCGATGCTTTTCACGATTTGTTGTTTTTGTCGCATTTCAGGTGATTTGGCGTGATTAGGAGTGATCTCGAGATGCGCTTACTCTAGACGGTCGCCGACGACCTCCCCAAGGGGTATTTTGCTGTTGGAGAGGAGCAGAAGAAGAATGGACATCGCAGGAGCGACGAGGAGGCCAAAATAAGCAGAATGGGCATTTTTTGTGTTCCACTCGGCCGAGTGGAGGAGCCACTCGGCCGACCAGCGAGACGCTGCTCGGCCGACCCGTTCAGACACGATTTACCTGTGCACTCGGCCGAGCGACGGAGACCACATCGGCCGAGTGACTACATCACGTCCGCCCGAGTGGCGCCCAGACGAAGCCCCTCCAAAATATCGAAGTTACTGTTTTTCGGCCACCTGAGCTTCAGAAGACCCACTCGGCCGAGTGGTAAACCACGTCCGCCCGAGTGCAGTGAAGCCATCGGCCGAGTGACGACAACTCACTCGGCCGAGCCGCCCCCGAACTGAAGACCCCTGAAGCCCCTGACTTACTGGAAAATGACAGGGTTTTCACTCGGCCGAGCGACTTTTGTCACTCGGCCGAGTGCGATGCGCTGCCTGTAGCGAAATTTGCGGAAAACAGGCTGTGCAGGGGCGTTTTGGTCAGGATTTTTGGACGATTTTGAGGGCTATTTAAGCCCTGTTTTTACCCTAGTTTGGAGAGCCATCTCTTAGATTTTTTGCAGCTTTTTGAGACTACTTTTTGGTTTTATTATTTGTGATTGGAGAAGAGGAAAAACTTGGATTTTTGTTGGATTAATTGAAGAAATACATTGGTTTGCATCTCTCTTCCCCCAAAAACTCTATTTTTATTGTTTATATCATTGTTGTGATGAATTCCATTGCCTATTTCATTGATTATTTTTGTGCTATTGCTATGATTTGTGAGTAGTCTCCACGTCTTGGGGCGTGGGGATGAACCCTACAAGCCCTATTTCCTATTTGTGTTGAATTGGTAGAAATTGAGCTAGAATAGCTATTAGGGATTAGATTGGGATCAATTTACTACGGATAGCTAGGTATTCATATCAATTGGGATTTCAAGAGATTGGATCCCAATTTGATAGGAAGCCCTAGAAATCCGAATTGGGTTGGAGTCGGATTTTCGAAGTATCGGTTTGCAAGAGATTGGACCGATACTAGGATCTCCGGTTGCAATTTCGTGCCGATACCCGTTTGCAAGAGATTGGACGTGTAGGAACTATCCTAATTTAGATTGTGGACCGAGTTTGCAAGAGATTGGGCTCGGTGCACGATTGAACGATGATGTTGATCCTAATGCTAGCTTTCCTAGGCTAGGGTTTGCAAGAGATTGGACCCGACCCTAGGATAGCTATAGACCGGCAACAGCGCGAGAGCGTGAGCTTGGTTCTACATTCAGTTGCAACTAGTTCATCCAAATTCTCATTCTAGCAATTTTGATACCGACGAACCACATTTATGAAATACGGTGAGTAGCGGAAATTCCCCATTCCCTAGACGTTCTTTATTTGATTTGATATCTCGCACATTTGTCTGACGATTGTGACAGGATCGCCCAAGGCAATTCTCTCTATTCTTAAATAGCCAGGTTGATTAGGAGCAAGCACGGTCATTCGTCCTCCCTGTGTTCGATACCCGCTCGCCGCTATACCGTGCGCTTGTGGTAAAACTACAACCGTCGCTTCGGGTGTGTACGCCTGGGCGCGATCAAGTTTTTGGCGCCGTTGCCGGGGAGGCGATTGCGTTTGATTCTTTTTCACCCTAGCTATTCTTTTTCTTTTTATTATTATCATTATTTTTATTTCTTATTTCTTGCCTAACCCTTCCACGGTACTAATCATTTCTTTGAAACTCTGTTTCCCCTGTGCATGAACACGAGATCTACGGCGGACCCAGAAGACTTATTATTTGATCCCGAGATCGAACGTACCGTGCGAAGACTTAGAGCGGAAAAGAGACAAGATCCGGAAGGGAGGTATATGACCAACCCAAAAACTCCTGAAGAATTGGCGGCAAGGATGGCAAGGATAATCTCTATTCGAGATAGGCTTCGGCCTAAGACTTCTTCTACCACCTCATCCATTGCCATGCCGGGGAACCAAGGGTATTGGTCCAATCTGGCCGCAAGAAATCATCCGGGATTCTCCTACGCCAACAATGAAGGAGCCTTGAACCCGCCACAACCACCGCCTCAACAAGCTCGACCACCACCACCCCAACAACAAAACTATCCACCGAGGGGGCCTACTCAACAAAACTTTCAACCGAAGCAACAAGTTCCACCATATAGGCCTCCCGGATACAACCAAGGGTGGAGGAACCAAAATCAAAATCCGCCACAAGCTCCACAACGATCCGACTTCGAAGCTAGAGTGGAGGCGTTCATGGTCGAGCAAAATAAGGTGAATGCTACTTTGAAGGCGGGGCAAGAATCTCTTAATACTGTAGTGGCTCAAATATCGGAGCAATTGGCGTTGCTCAATCGGAACACTCAAAGATTGCCGGCGCAACCGGAGCAAAACCCACGGGGCAACACGGGCCACATCAATGCCGTAGTTGCCGTCACTACTAGAGGCGGGAAGGACACCACCCCCGCCATGATTCCTATTGAGGAGGCCGTGGAGGAAAGCTTGGAGCCGGTTGAGCCGGTAGTTGAGGTTGATAAGGAGAAGGAGCCGCATGACAAGGAGAAATCTAGAGCGGAAAAATTGATTGAGGAAAGGCGCTTCATGCCACCGGTCCCATTCCCCCAAAGACTAGCGAAAGCGAAAATGGAGAAAAGGCTAGCGAAATTCCTCGAGTATCTAAGAGGAGTTAGCCTCAATATTCCCTTCCTCGACGCCATCGTCGAGATCCCCACATACGCTAAATTTTTGAAGGACTTGATTTCGGGGAGGAAAAAGAAGGAGAAGATCATGCTAGCCGAGGAGGGCTCTTGGTTCACCAAGAGAGAGAAGGAGCCGGCAAAATTTAAAGATCTGGGGAGTTTTCGGATTCCTTGCACCTTGGGCGGCGTGCCTCTTCAAAAGGCGTTGGTCGATCTTGGGGCTAGTGTGAGTCTCATGCCCCTCTCCATGTTCTTAAAGCTTAACACCGGGACAAAGTTGAAACCCACCGACATGCACATTCAATTAGCCGATGGACGGATAACAAGGCCGGTGGGGATTGCCGAAGACATCCCACGTCAAGTCCCGGGTGGAATATGCTTGCCATGTGACTTCGTCATCATGGACGTTAAGGAGGAGGGAGACACCTCATTGATACTTGGACGCCCATTCCTCGCCACCGCCGGAGTCATCGTCGACGTGCGCGAAGGTACACTTACTTTAAACGTCGACAACATCGAGGTGGAGCTCCACATTCCTAAGGCAATGAAGCACATGCCTTACCACGAGGAGCTTGATTACATGGACCTCCTTGATGAGGTGATAGAGGAGGCGATTCCTCACTCAATCGGTGCTCTTTTTGATGAAGAATTTGAAGAAGGCCCGGATTTAGGCCGAGATGAAGAGAATAAAGATGATTCCCCCGACTTCTCCGCTGATGAAGATGAAGGCGACGCTGATGTCGCAAGGATTCGAGAGCTCTGCAAGCTCTCGAAATTAAAGTCTCCAAAGAAAGCTCCGCCGGTACGGAAATCGGCATCGCCGGTTAAGCCGTTGACCGGGGCAAATGCTAGCTTGGGGGAGCCTCCCCCCAACACTATTCGAGACAAGAGACCTCCGAGGGAGAACGCTACGCCGCCACGTCCAAATCCAAGCGCGCTCCCCGGGAAGTTTGACGGGTGCATCTCATATGCACCAAACATCCCACATTGATTGAAAATTATAGGGGGTCGAGCTCACGACCAAAAACGAGCGCTTGTCGGGAGGCAACCCGACGGTTTTTGCTTTATTTTTACTTTTTCTTTATTTTCGTTTTAGAAATTTTTAGTGTTTTGAGTCATTCGACCAAAAATTTCGTGATAACGGGTCCTATTTTTCTTGACAGGAGAGGAGATAGGTAGATCCATCATGAGGAGGATGAACGAGACGACGAGGAGCGCCCCAAGAAGGCGCTCGACGCTTAGGAAGAGGATGAAATGACTGGAGGAAGAAAGACGGAGTTTAGAGCCCAAACGAAGACAAACAGCAGAACACAAGGCTCACTCGGCCGAGTATACTAGTCACTCGGCCGAGTACACAAGTTCGTCCGGCCGAGCCGCTCACGAACGAGGGAAGTCTGCTGAACCCAACTCTCTGTTTATTTTCTTGATTTCGATATAATTGCTACTCGGCCGAGTACATTTGTTCACTCGGCCGAGTAAAACGGATACCCTCCTAGGGCGAGTCTTGCCGAGTAGCTTGAGTCACTCGGCCGAATGGACTTACGTCACTCGGCCGAGGCTGGCAAAGCCACTCGGCCGAGTCGTAACCTTTTTTTTATATAAGTGGCGAGGGGGGCGCGGATTTCGAAATCGCAAATCCCAAATCCGCCCGCGCCCCCTCAGCTCCCATCGCCCGATCTCGCTTCACCCAGCCCCCACTCGCCCGACCAAGCCCGCGCGCGCCGCCGCTCGGCCAGCCACCGCCGGCCGACCATCGTCGCATCCCGCCCGAGTCGCCGGCGGCGGCCTTGTCTCCGATCACCTCCGGTATAGCTTGATTTGCCCGTTTTCTCCTCTTTTTTAGTATTTTTCGAGGATCCGTGTATTAATCGAACCCCTAACCCGAATCAATTCCCATATATATCTGTTATACCCCTATTGCTCCATACATTTTGATTATTACTCGCTGATATCGCTTTTTCATGCGCAGGTTGCTTTTTGGAGCTTAGGGGAGCCTAGGGGAGCTTCTACGGGCCGTTTTGGACTTCGTGGAGGCGCGGACTTCGCACGCTTCCACTGCTTAGCACTCGCGGCGTGTTTTGGTACACTCTTTCCATTCTTTTTGCACACGCCACACTTTTTCACTTTTCGGCGCGCTCGGGGCCGATATGCCGCCCCGGACACGGCCGCGGACGAGGAGACATTCCGCTAAGCGGAAGAGGTCGGATGACGCCGGCCCCGCCCACGAGGCGGAAGAGTCTCCTCCTCCTCCTTCCCCCACACATGCCGTCCACCCAGCACAGCCTGCAGGCCCCGCACACCCCGCACAGCCTGCAGTGCACCCACAGCCCGCACAGCCTCTCCCTGCCGATCCACAGCCACCACCACCGGCTCCACTGGTCGGGCCGCTCGGGATTACGTTCCGAGACGACGCACACCGCGCCGTCTTCGAGCGTATCTCCCAGCGCTCGATCGTACCCTCCAGGTTTGCACACCTCGCTGACCTAGGACGCCTGGGGGTACTTGAGGGGATGCTCACGTTGTACGACAACGTGGGCTGGCGAGATTTTCTGCAGGTGTCGGCGGATACTTTTACCCGCCCGACACTTGAGGTTTTGAGTTTGATCGCCCGGACCGATGAGGGATGCTCATTCCGGTTCATGGATCGAGAGTGCCAGGTCACTCTCGATATGATGAGAGCATTTTTCTCTTGGCCCGCCGTCCCCGGAGCTGATCGCGGTTACGGCCCCACACATATCCCTCCACCCTCTTTCGACGCCGGTGCCTTCTGGGCACGTATCACGGGTCTCCACGCCGCCTTTGACCCTAGTAGGGCCAAGGCCTCGGCCATCGTACATCCCTGCCTTCGCATTGCTCAGCGCCTTATGGCGACAACATTTTTGGCCAGATATGAGCCGGGCACGATGTCTACGCCAGAGCTTTACATGCTCTACGCGATGACACGTCCCAGAGCTCTATCTAGGGATGGAGATGAGCTTGTCCCCGCCGTCGTGATCGATATCGCGGCATGGTACTTAGACCGCATCATTGTATCGGTGGGCGTGATCACTCCATATTTTACACCTTTTTTCTGCATATTTGCATACCGTTTTGATCGCCCATATCACGCTTTTCACGATTATTCGACAATATTGCGATACTTTTCACTATTTCTTGTTTTTGTCGTATTTCAGGAAATATGGAGCGATTTGGATCGATTGTGAGATCAAGAGGATTTGCACCCACTCCGGAGTGTCAACCATGGCCCTTTTGAGGGTTATTCTGCAATGGAAGAGGAGTGGAAGAAGAAAGAACGTCGTAGGAGCGACGGGGGAGCGAAAAGATGAAGATTGGGCATTTTCAGCATGCCACTCGGCCGAGTGAAGGAGTCACTCGGCCGAGCATTGAGACCCCGCTCGGCCAGCCAGATCGGACACGTAATAGAGATGTATCGGCGTGCACTCGGCCGAGCATCGCACGCCGACTCGGCCGAGTGAGGAGACTCCGTCCGTCCGAGTGGCACCCAGACGACGGCAAGCCAAAATGTCCAACTTACTGTAATCCGTCAGTCTGCCCCAGAATCCCGACTCGGCCGAGTGACGAAAGCCGTCCGCCCGAGTACCAAATGCCCCTCGACCGAGTGACATTTGCCACTCGACCGAGTGATGCCGAGGACATGCAGCGCCCAGATTTTCAGACAGCCTCTCACTCTTTTTAAATCTGCTATCATTCCAGCAATCAAAGTATTTTTCTCATATTTTTTATGGATAGTAGACTTCATGACGGTTCCAACGCCGCCAAGAACGCGCAAATCGGAGGTCGGATGAAATCTGGGGAATTTCTGCAAGTTGATACTGCAGTGCTGGAATTTGCATGTCAGTGTCACTCGGCCGGGTCACATATTCCACTCGGCCGAGTGCGGCCTGGGCCCAGATTTTAAGTTGCGGTTTGGGCTGTTTTGGGCACGAATTTGAGGGGTTTTCTAGGGTTTCTTGCTAGGGTTTTGGGGGAGTATTTAAGGGGTTTGTAGCCACCATTAGAGGGGATCCCCATTATATTTTCTTATCCCCATTATGTTTTATTAGAGTTTATTTTAGAGGTTAGGCCATGCCCTAGGCCCCCTCTTGGATCAAAAGGCTTGTATTTGGATTGGAATTCTTCATCAAAGCTAAGTATTTCTATTCTTATTATTTGAATCTTTGTTTTTCTATCTTTTTGTATGCAAGCAATGATTTCTATTGATTCTCATATCCTTATTGCTATGCTAGAGTAGATTTGTTGTTCTAGGGTTTGGGGATGAACCCTATGGATCTAATTTCATATTTGTGAAGAATGAATTCTAAATTGCTAGAATTGCTAGGAGGTTAGGTTGTGATTGATTTCCTACGGATAGCTAGGGATTTCCATCGATATGGGATTTGCAAGAGATTGGATTCTAATCGATGGGAAGGCCTAGATATTCGATTTAGGTTTACAATTGGGTTTCTCTAGATTTGGTTTGCAAGAGATTGGACCAAAGCTAGGATTTTTAATTGTAAATCTATACACATATTCGTTTGCAAGAGATTGGACGAATACGAACTATCACAACCTAGATCGTAACTCGAGTTTGCACGAGAGTGGGCTCGAGGGGCGATTGAACGATGATGTCGATCCTCATGCTAGCGGCTTAGGTTAGGGTTTGCAAGAGATTGGGCACTAACCTAGGTTTGCTATAAACCGGCAATAGCGCGAGAGCGTGAGCTTGGTTCTACATTAAGTTGCGACTAGTCCACCTCAATGCAAGTTTAGTAATATTAAGATTCACTATTTACAATGATGTATGACGATCCGTAGTGGGAATTCCCTAGCCCTAGACGTCTTTATTTGATTTTATATCCCCATACTTTGCCCGAAGATTGTGACAGGATCGCCTCAAGGCAAATTCCCTCTTTTATTATATTGTATTTGACCGATTTCTTTATCATCGACACCGACATCCACCACCATTTCCATTATATCATTCCATAACCATCTCCACCAATAATACATTCGTAGTCAAACCAACCTAGGATAGATTGGAACCAACACCACCTCCTCGTGTTCGATACCCGCTCGCCACTACACCGTGCGCTTGCGGTAAAACTACAATCGTCGCTCCGGGACGTGTATCCGGGGCGCGATCAAGTTTTTGGCGCCGTTGCCGGGGAGGTGTTTCCCGTTGGGTGCCAATTTGTCACAATTAGGTTGATTAGATTACGAGAAAAAAAAAATTGAAAAAAAAGAAAATTTCACCCCTCACCACCCTTACTACCATTTCTATATTCTTTTGTGCCACTGATATTTTTCTCCAGGTATTTATCTTTGTTTATCAGGTGCTATGGATGGTTTTATGTGGACCGCAGATTTTGAGGAGAACGCATTTCAGAACTTATTGGAGGGCCTTTTGGAGTCAGCGAGGTTCACCGGTTCAGAGAGCACTACAGCAGGTGATGCATTTGAGCTACGATTTGCAGATTTTGTTATGAACCATGTTTCAGCTGCAGGAACAATTGAGGAGGACATCCATGTCAGTCTTGAGGGGGATCGACTATATTTTCGGATTGCTTGCGGGCATTCCCCTCCACATGATACATCCCCACAAGTTGACATACCTGAGCAGCCGGCATCACCATTCCAGAGAGAGCCTACATTGATAGTTGATGAGAAGGTAAATGAGCACACTGTCGAGCCAGAGCATGCTTTTGAGGAGGCATTACACACGGAGCCAGAGTTTATCGCCGAGGAGGTCGTGCATCGGTACGAGGACATAGCCATTCATGAGGATCCCGAGCACTACCCTCCTCCATTTGAGCTTCCGCTGCCACCTCATCCTTCCATTGACGCTGAGGACTATCCCACAGAGCTTATGGCCCCCTTTCAGGGAGATCTCTTCACCCCCACATCTCCTACATTTGATTCCCCTCCCGTATATTATGTTTTTTGTGATTCAGATTTTGACGACTCATCATGCCTTTTGCAAGATACACGTACATATGATCAAGAGGTACGATGGGACGTATATGTGGAGGAGAGCGAGGAGTTAGCACCCATGGACACATATGAATATGATCAAGGGGTGCACTGGGATGAGTCCGACGATGATGAGGAGCATCTTGATGGGGTCCACACCTATGATCTAGATTTACCTGAGCAGCATAGAGAAGACACCGTGGAGACAGCTATCACGGCACGTGAGGATATTGGATTATTTCCAGGGAAGTATCGTCCACCACTATTTATTTCATATATTTCTATTGACGATCCTCTTTGGAATACTTTTATTATGAGGGTGAAATTTTTGCAGCGAACTGATGCATCCTATTCTCTGCAGGGTACAGGTGGAGTCCTTGTGGGAATGCTGGAGGATGCATTGCTAGAGTTCGTTGGTGTCCGTGGACATGTGCGCCTGGCAGAGCCACGGAAGGAGCAGTTGGAGCAGTTGCCTGCACCGGAAAAGATACTGGATCCGCCTTTTGCTATAGGTGATATCAATCCAGTAGTGTAGAAATTTTTATGCTTTCAATAAACTCGAATTCTCTCGACAGCGAGAGGACCGTATAGATTTGCTTGAATAAATATCACCTCATATGATGGCAACAAAAAAATCTTTTACACCCAAAACCCATTATATATATTAATTGCCCCTTCATATTTTGAAGTGTCACATCCTTTTGCTCACCACCATCGAGCATTTCTTTCAAGTGAAACCTCACTTTCTTATTTGTTTGACTTGATCACGCTTAGCAAAATCGTGATTTTATTGATCGAGTCATTTGAATAGGATTGTTTGGTATAAGCTTGGGGGAAGGCGCTCTCATGCATCATTGTATGTGCATGTAGTTGCATTAGGATTTCATGTCATTCATTTCATCATTTTTCATTCACCTCCCTCATATTTATCGTTGTTCCTCATATTTTTCCTTTTATGATCACATTGAGGACAATGCGAAGTTTAAGCTTGGGGGAGTGCATTTCCATGCATTAGTTGCATTTTTACTTTATTTTAGGGCTTTTAAAATTTTTACTTTATTTTAGGATTTTTAAACATTTTCAAAATTTTTGCATCATCTTTTTGATTTTTCCATCTTATTTTCCTTTTATGTGTGTTCATGCATCATGATGTGTGCTTGTTTTTCTTTTCTTTCCTCTCTTTTATTTTTTCTTATTTCTTTATTTTTCTTTCTATTCTTTTGCTAGATTTGTTCCTTATGATGATATCTCTTATTGCTTTAGTAACCATCACGATGCTTATTATTCCTTTCCATGCTACTTAGAGTATTCCATAGTCTTGCTATTCACATGTTCTTGCAAATTTATTTCTTTTGACGATTCCTCTACATGAATGCATGATATTAATTGAAACTGAATGTATGGATTAGTGTTTAGTATGCTTTTGTTGGAAATACACCAAGATTCACGCATCATTAGTATATCTGAAGCATCAGTTTTATTGTCTTATTCACCTTCTGTTGCATGCTTGATATGAAAGTACTCTTTACCGCTTGACTTCGCTTTTTATTGAGATGATTGAGAATATCCATGCTTACATATGAGTTTTAGTTGAAGTATTATTTTATTGAACCGTTCGTGCACATCTTAGAGTGAACCGAGTGTTACATTATTTCTTTCTCCACATATATCTTTTTATTCTCTACATGTCACTTGAGTTCACCTCCTAAAGCTACTTATATCGCATCTATTTACCAAAAAAAAATCCCCACAAAAGGAAAAGTTAGCTCCAAAAAGTCCAAAAAGCCAAAAAGGAGCCAAAAACCGAAAATACAAATCATATAGCTCCTACAAAAATCCAAAAAGAAAAGTGAGAAACAAAAAACAGATCAAAAAGAAAAAAAGAAGAAGAAAAAAAAAATTTGTTTCTCTATCTCATTATTGGAGCCACAAAATACTTGGGAAAACCAAGGCAAAAATCCCATTTTCCACTATCATATTCCTTTAGATGCGATGCCTCAAGCTAAGCTTGGGGGGGTTGAATTCATTTGACCATATGAGTAAGTACGACATTAGAGTGGAGAGGTGCACGAATGGGGAAGTTTGATAATGCTGAAACTTAGCAAAATACCTAAGTTATGGAGATTTCTTATGAATTGAAATAAATACGTGAATGACATGACTCTTATTCTATTCTCTATTGCATGCTTGGTGTGTATCTTATATGCTTCATTTATAACTTTTGATTGAAAAGTGCATTGCCAACATTTGTATATTAAGTTCTATGAAATGTGTGATGTGGATATGAATTGATTGTATGAATTTAGAGAGTCCCTCTTATTGCTCTTAAAAGCTTGCAAGTACCATGTCTAAGTAAGATTTGAAATCCTTATAGCATGTGATTCGTATTTTCCAAGTTATCGTGATGTGTAGCTTATGGCTTGAGATCTGAGAAAATAATCTAGCAACCACTTCCACCTCGTGTTCTTTCTTTTTCTTTCGTTTCATTTTCTTTATTTTCATCTCCCGAGTTCGTCTCTCTACTTATCTTCCTCGAGGACGAGTAAGAGGTAAGCTTGGGGGATTTTGATCACTCCATATTTTACACCTTTTTTCTGCATATTTGCATACCGTTTTGATCGCCCATATCACGCTTTTCACGATTATTCGACAATATTGCGATACTTTTCACTATTTCTTGTTTTTGTCGTATTTCAGGAAATATGGAGCGATTTGGATCGATTGTGAGATCAAGAGGATTTGCACCCACTCCGGAGTGTCAACCATGGCCCTTTTGAGGGTTATTCTGCAATGGAAGAGGAGTGGAAGAAGAAAGAACGTCGTAGGAGCGACGGGGAGCGAAAAGATGAAGATTGGGCATTTTCAGCATGCCACTCGGCCGAGTGAAGGAGTCACTCGGCCGAGCATTGAGACCCCGCTCGGCCGGCCAGATCGGACACGTAATAGAGATGTATCGGCGTGCACTCGGCCGAGCATCGCACGCCGACTCGGCCGAGTGAGGAGACTCCGTCCGTCCGAGTGGCACCCAGACGACGGCAAGCCAAAATGTCCAACTTACTGTAATCCGTCAGTCTGCCCCAGAATCCCGACTCGGCCGAGTGACGAAAGCCGTCCGCCCGAGTACCAAATGCCCCTCGACCGAGTGACATTTGCCACTCGACCGAGTGATGCCGAGGACATGCAGCGCCCAGATTTTCAGACAGCCTCTCACTCTTTTTAAATCTGCTATCATTCCAGCAATCAAAGTATTTTTCTCATATTTTTTATGGATAGTAGACTTCATGACGGTTCCAACGCCGCCAAGAACGCGCAAATCGGAGGTCGGATGAAATCTGGGGAATTTCTGCAAGTTGATGCTGCAGTGCTGGAATTTGCATGTCAGTGTCACTCGGCCGGGTCACATATTCCACTCGGCCGAGTGCGGCCTGGGCCCAGATTTTAAGTTGCGGTTTGGGCTGTTTTGGGCACGAATTTGAGGGGTTTTCTAGGGTTTCTTGCTAGGGTTTTGGGGGAGTATTTAAGGGGTTTGTAGCCACCATTAGAGGGGATCCCCATTATATTTTCTTATCCCCATTATGTTTTATTAGAGTTTATTTTAGAGGTTAGGCCATGCCCTAGGCCCCCTCTTGGATCAAAAGGCTTGTATTTGGATTGGAATTCTTCATCAAAGCTAAGTATTTCTATTCTTATTATTTGAATCTTTGTTTTTCTATCTTTTTGTATGCAAGCAATGATTTCTATTGATTCTCATATCCTTATTGCTATGCTAGAGTAGATTTGTTGTTCTAGGGTTTGGGGATGAACCCTATGGATCTAATTTCATATTTGTGAAGAATGAATTCTAAATTGCTAGAATTGCTAGGAGGTTAGGTTGTGATTGATTTCCTACGGATAGCTAGGGATTTCCATCGATATGGGATTTGCAAGAGATTGGATTCTAATCGATGGGAAGGCCTAGATATTCGATTTAGGTTTACAATTGGGTTTCTCTAGATTTGGTTTGCAAGAGATTGGACCAAAGCTAGGATTTTTAATTGTAAATCTATACACATATTCGTTTGCAAGAGATTGGACGAATACGAACTATCACAACCTAGATCGTAACTCGAGTTTGCACGAGAGTGGGCTCGAGGGGCGATTGAACGATGATGTCGATCCTCATGCTAGCGGCTTAGGTTAGGGTTTGCAAGAGATTGGGCACTAACCTAGGTTTGCTATAAACCGGCAATAGCGCGAGAGCGTGAGCTTGGTTCTACATTAAGTTGCGACTAGTCCACCTCAATGCAAGTTTAGTAATATTAAGATTCACTATTTACAATGATGTATGACGATCCGTAGTGGGAATTCCCTAGCCCTAGACGTCTTTATTTGATTTTATATCCCCATACTTTGCCCGAAGATTGTGACAGGATCGCCTCAAGGCAAATTCCCTCTTTTATTATATTGTATTTGACCGATTTCTTTATCATCGACACCGACATCCACCACCATTTCCATTATATCATTCCATAACCATCTCCACCAATAATACATTCGTAGTCAAACCAACCTAGGATAGATTGGAACCAACACCACCTCCTCGTGTTCGATACCCGCTCGCCACTACACCGTGCGCTTGCGGTAAAACTACAATCGTCGCTCCGGGACGTGTATCCGGGGCGCGATCAGGGTGCTCGCTCACCGATATGCTGCGGCGGCCTGATTACCTTGCTGGCTCTTATGACCGGCGAGGACTTCCCCGACGACTTGCGACGCGTCCCGGGCCCCACCTCTTTGTCGATAGATGTTATGGCCCGGATGAAGATGCTTCGTCCGCGTGGTGAGCGTCACTGGGTCTGGTTGCACAGCCCTTTCGGTGTCGACTACATGATTCTCCCGAGCCCAGCTCGGACCCAGATTGCACCGGCCCACGTTGACTGGCTCCCTGCGATGGATGTCCTCATCCCCACTGCGTACTTGCTCGCGGCCGAGGAGGCCGAGCAGGCCCCCGTTCCCCCTGTAGACCCTGCTGCCGAGCCTGCTGCCGAGCCTGCTGCCGAGCCCGTTGACCCTGTGGCCCCTCAGCCCATACCAGATGTTTCCACTGCTCCTGACACCGCTGTCGGTGTCGGGAGCACCTTAGCTGAGCCCACCCCCACCACTTCCGAGGCTGTCACCACCACTCCCACCACCACCTCCGGCCCTCTGTCCGTCGAGCCTCTTTGCTCCGCTCTCCCCGAGCGCCCGCAGACCTTTGTTGAGAGTGGAGAGCCCTCGTTCGCCGCGGTCGTGGAGACCATGGCTAGCATGATCTCCACTGGGATTGCGCCTTTTGGTCCACACACTTCCACCCCAGCGGTAGAGTCCTCTGTCTCCACAGCTACCGTATTCTCTGAGAGCGTCGTGGCGTCTGTCCACACTTCTGTGCCACTGACCTCTCTAGCCGCCTCACAGCCGCTTCTGTACTCTTCTTTCGCTGCCGCCGCCTCCACTTCTCACCGCCCGCCCCGACCTCACACTGAGGCCAGGCCCACTTTTGCAGGCGCGGTACCTTTTGTCCCCTTCCCTGCTGAGCCCGTTACATACTCCACTCGCGTACGCCAGCCTCGCCCTGCGCAGCCTCGATCGGTGCGTCCCTCTGCACCACCCCCGCCCGACACTGTACTGCAGAGCATACGTGCTCTTGAGTTGGCGGTGAGTGGTCTTAGAGGAGACCTTAGGACCCTGTCCTCCACCGTCTCTGTGATGGCTGGACGCTTCGAGCTGATCCCCCAGATCCACTACTGCCTTACACAGGTTCTGGAGCGTCTCCCACGCGTACCCCCACCCACCCAGCAGGTTCCCACACACACTTCCACACACACTAGAACTGCTTCCACTTCCACGCCCACCCCCGCTCAGCAGCCTGTCCAGCCAGCACCACCCTCACGACCTTCGCCTCAGGACGGAGACGGCGCGGCACCGCCTTCTTAGGCACTCTTGATGCCTTGATCCATTCCTGCAGTTGTGCTGCCCGTCTCTGCTGGGTCCTGATGCACTTTTGTCCACCCCCCCTCCCCTCACTTATTTTGGGACTATATTTTTGATCATATCTATTTGTGCATATCATATCATATCTACTTGGGATTCTCATTTTGATCACACCTATATATATCTTTTTTGGGAGAGAGTGAGAGTTTTTGGTGCCGCATTTATTTTCGTATCACTCCTATCTGTGCATGCATCATTCCCGCATCATATTTTCATTTCTTTATTTTTCCTTTTATTATCTTTCTTCTTCCCATCATGCATGCATCCTCACTTGCCCCTCACATTACTTGTCTCTCTGTGTGCCACACTTTGCACATTGAGGACACTGTGCCGTTTAGCTTGGGGGAGTGAGTTCTCACGTTCTTTTTCGATTTGCCACCTTTATTTTCAGTTTTTCACACCGTTTTTCACTTTTGCACTCATTTTTCATTATTTTTCTTTTATTTTGCCATGCATCACGTTTTTCTTATTTTCCTGTGTGCCGCATTGCATAGTTCTATTTTCCTTTTATCTTTACTTCTTTCTTTTTCATCTCATGCTAGAGATGAATTTTCTGTGATGATGTCTACGTGGAGTTAGCTTATTCTATATGCATGCTATATTTGTCATGTCTTAGATTTCATTTCCGATATCATATGCTATGACTTGCTTTGCATTTAGGAGTAGTAACCCACACTTTTTCCACATGAAAATGGATGAAATTTTATTATTAGCTGAGCCTGAATATTCATATGTATGCTATCACAGAAAACACACCAAGATTCACGCATTGAATGCCTATATCTGGAGTACTGATTTCTTTTCCTTTATCACTTCTATATGCATGAATTGTACACTTCACTTCAGGATGATTGAATGATGTTAGCTATGATATATCTGGATTAGTTAGCTTTTTTGTGATCGAAACTGAGTAGATTAGATTACCCTGCTGAAGTTGTCGTGCATGTCTTATAGAGTGAGCCGAGAGTTATATATATTTCTTTCTCCACAAATCTTGAACATCATTTCTCTACTTTTAAAAATCATTGGTGAATCTCCCCTTAGTGATTCTATTTTATGGCATTTCCCCCGCTATTAATTCCTAGCTCCAAATCTCTTATTCTAAAAAAAAGAAAATAATAATAATAAAAGAGAGAAGAACATTCTTGTATATCATTATCTCTCTTTGAGTTGGGATCATTGTATATATGCTATTATAAAAAAATAAAAAAAAAGAGGAAAAATCCTCAATAAAAGATCTCATCTCACTTTCTTTCTTTCTTCTTTCTCTTCTTACCTTTGGAGCTATATAAAAATGGGGATGTAAATATTTTTGTGCCACCACGCTTATAGATAAGCTTGGGGGAGGGGATCCACTGATGTGTGAGAGAGCGACTACTTGACATTGCACGACAACCTAGGCTAAGTAATATTCTATACTCGGTGAGATTGTTTCTAGCTTTACGAAATCCAGAAATCTAAGCCTAGCGTTCATTTCATGAAATCCATACTTTTCTATTCTCTCTATTCTATGGTGTGATACTCTTATACTCCAGATAGAAAGCGTTCAATTGAAAAGTGTGTGATCTGAGATTTGTATACCGCTTTAGATGATTCAGGCGATGTTAATCTTAAAATTATTCCGTTTTTCATGATTATACCATTGTTCGTGGGTTTTCTATTTTCTACTTGCACTATTATACTATGATATCAAAATGAGATTCTTTGACATGTATTTCTCACTCGGTGCATGCTATAAGAATAAGTGAAACCCACGTCCTGAGAAAATGATCTAGCATCCTACCTCTTCGCTTCTTTCTTTCTTTCTTTATTTTCATTTGGTTTCCATTCTTCTTCGTTTTTCATTTTTTTTCGTTTTTCGCCGTTTTCGTTTTCCGAATCCACCGGGTTCGCCTTTTACTTATCTTCCTCGAGGACGAGTAAGAGGCAAGCTTGGGGGATTTTGATCACTCCTTATTTTACACCTTTTTTCCGCATGTTTGCATGCCATTTAGATCGCCCAAATCATGTTTTTCACGATATATCGACGATATTGCGATGCTTTTCACGATTTGTTGTTTTTGTCGCATTTCAGGTGATTTGGCGTGATTAGGAGTGATCTCGAGATGCGCTTACTCTAGACGGTCGCCGACGACCTCCCCAAGGGGTATTTTACTGTTGGAGAGGAGCGGAAGAAGAATGGACGTCGCAGGAGCGACGAGGAGGCCAAAATAAGCAGAATGGGCATTTTTTGTGTTCCACTCGGCCGAGTGGAGGAGCCACTCGGCCGACCAGCGAGACGCTGCTCGGCCGACCCGTTCAGACACGATTTACCTGTGCACTCGGCCGAGCGACGGAGACCACATCGGCCGAGTGACTACATCACGTCCGCCCGAGTGGCACCCAGACGAAGCCCCTCCAAAATATCGAAGTTACTGTTTTTCGGCCACCTGAGCTTCAGAAGACCCACTCGGCCGAGTGGTAAACCACGCCCGCCCGAGTGCAGTGAAGCCATCGGCCGAGTGACGACAACTCACTCGGCCGAGCCGCCCCCGAACTGAAGACCCCTGAAGCCCCCGACTTACTGGAAAATGACAGGGTTTTCACTCGGCCGAGCGACTTTTGTCACTCGGTCGAGTGCGATGCGCTGCCTGTAGCGAAATTTGCGGAAAACAGGCTGTGCAGGGGCGTTTTGGTCAGGATTTTTGGACGATTTTGAGGGCTATTTAAGCCCTGTTTTTACCCTAGTTTGGAGAACCATCTCTTAGATTTTTTGCAGCTTTTTGAGACTACTTTTTGGTTTTATTATTTGTGATTGGAGAAGAGGAAAAACTTGGATTTTTGTTGGATTAATTGAAGAAATACATTGGTTTGCATCTCTCTTCCCCCAAAAACTCTATTTTTTTGTTTATATCTTTGTTGTGATGAATTCCATTGCCTATTTCATTGATTATTTTTGTGCTATTGCTATGATTTGTGAGTAGTCTCCACGTCTTGGGGCGTGGGGATGAACCCTACAAGCCCTATTTCCTATTTGTGTTGAATTGGTAGAAATTGAGCTAGAATAGCTATTAGGGATTAGATTGGGATCAATTTACTACGGATAGCTAGGTATTCATATCAATTGGGATTTGCAAGAGATTGGATCCCAATTTGATAGGAAGCCCTAGAAATCCGAATTGGGTTGGAGTCGGATTTTCAAAGTATCGGTTTGCAAGAGATTGGACCGATACTAGGATCTCCGGTTGCAATTCCGTGCCGATACCCGTTTGCAAGAGATTGGACGGGTAGGAACTATCCTAATTTAGATTGTGGACCGAGTTTGCAAGAGATTGGGCTCGGTGCACGATTGAACGATGATGTTGATCCTAATGCTAGCTTTCCTAGGCTAGGGTTTGCAAGAGATTGGACCCGACCCTAGGATAGCTATAGACCGGCAACAGCGCGAGAGCGTGAGCTTGGTTCTACATTCAGTTGCAACTAGTTCATCCAAATTCTCATTCTAGCAATTTTGATACCGACGAACCACATTTATGAAATACGGTGAGTAGCGGGAATTCCCCATTCCCTAGACGTTCTTTATTTGATTTGATATCTCGCACATTTGTCTGACGATTGTGACAGGATCGCCCAAGGCAATTCTCTCTATTCTTAAATAGCCAGGTTGATTAGGAGCAAGCACGGTCATTAGTCCTCCCTGTGTTCGATACCCGCTCGCCGCTATACCGTGCGCTTGCGGTAAAACTACAACCGTCGCTTCGGGTGTGTACGCCTGGGCGCGATCAATACCGTCTTCCCCCATGTCATGCATGTGCCCCTGAGAAGGACGAGAGGGTCTGCTTCCCGGGCCACCGCGAAGTCAGGGTGTATGAACAGAGCTTTAGGTTCGGCCTGCGGTTCCCTCTCCACCCCTTCATCACTGTGCTCCTGAGGGCCTACGGGCTTGCCCTATGCCAGTTTTGCCCCAATGCCATCGGGTATTTGGTGGGGTTCATCGTGCTCTGTTTGCTCAATGGGATAGAGCTGACCCTTCACCTTTTTGCCCAATTTTTCGCATGAGCCATCACAAGTCGAGTGATTGGCTTTACATCAGCGCCCGCCCAAAGAAGAGCTTGGTGTTGTGGTTGCCAACTTTCGTGAAGCATTGAAAAGGGGAGTATGTCTTCGTGGGCTTCCCTACAGAGGTGGATTTTTCGATCCGATGGGGGGAAACGAGCTCGCTGACCCATGAGTTAGGGAGTCTCACTGATGCAAAGGCCAAGGCGGTTGACACCTTGTTGGTCGTCCCTGTTGCCGAGCAAAAGATTGACATCCTCCTCTCGAACCACATCCCAAGGAAGACCATCTGGCCCATTAGTGGGTCCTTTCGGAACCCTGGGGCGCAGCCGGGAGAGTTTATCGGACGAATCCTGTCCAAATAAGACCGTCTCTCTAACTTGTCCCTTTTGCAGGCAGGTTCGGCCAGGGTCTTTCTCAGTCCTCCATTCCAGTCTCCGTGCCAGATCCCAACCCGCAAAGGGGGGATCATGTTTTAGAGGTTTGAAGGAAGTCACACTCTGGGCCTTCCGGAGGGGGCGTGAAGCGGACGAGGGAGTAGGTGCTGCTGGTTCAGGGAGGGGGCGAGCGTTAGAAGACCTGGGTCCGTGTCGCTGTCGGGGACGCTCCCCTCCTTGAAGCTCCCGCACAGTCTCATCAGACGAAGGATAAATGGCCTTGGGGCGGCCCCTCGCCTTCCCGCTCGGGGCCACTCCCAGAGGACTACGAGCGGTCCTTGGGCATTTTTGGGTCTGCCGAGGTCGACCTGCCGAGGTCGGTGGAGGGGCTACTCAGTCTTCGCTTTCCTGTGGGGCTGAAGGATTCCGTCTTCTTGGATTATAGGGTCACGGCTCAGCTGGTCGAGAACTGTAGCCTGCCCCAGGATCAATCCATGCTGGACGAGGTGTGAGGCGACAGACTTGCAGCCTTCATGATACAGGATGGTCAGCAGGTAAGGTATTTTGTGGCAGGGCACTTCACCTTTTGTAAGCGCCCCTAATTCGTGTTTTTTCCCTTAATTTGGCGCAGTTGTACTCAGTCGGCCTTTCGATGAGGTGCCAATTCGTGGCGCTTTCGGATGCGAGGGCACGTCTCGCCCAGAAGCCGACACCGGGGGAGGATGCCGACGAGGCGGCCCTGGAGGCCGAGGCGCGCGTTAGGTCGTTGGAGACCCGGATTACCGAGCTCTCGATCGACTTGGAGAGGTCGAATGTGGAGATGGCCCTGGCGCTGGCCGCGAGGTCGAAGGCTGAGGAGAAGGTGGCCGAGTTGGAGAAGGTCGCTAAAGTAAGATAGTTTGGGGGTCCGATGGAGTGGACCATGGCCAAGGAGCTCGAAGAGCTGCTGGAGAAGGTGGATGAGAGGGATCGCGTCCTATTGTCCAGGCTTGACAAAGGCCGCCGGGAGAGCGAGAAGGAGAGGGCGGGGCGCCTGCACCAGATCGCCGTTCTCGAGGCCCAAGTCAAGGAGCTGGAGGCGGTGGATCCCGCTCAAATCGCCAAGGAGGCCGTGGACGAGTATGCCACGACCTTTGTCACCGCTGAGATGTACGAGGCGTTTGAGAGGGGGTTCACCCATTGTCGGAGCAAGATCCAGCGAAGATTCTCGCATTCAGGGATATCCTTTGAGGAGCTTTGGATGGACTCCGAGGGCGAGGAGGAGGTTAACGTCAACCACCCCGAGGGTGTCGATCAGCCGGATGACGCTCCCGCGGATGCCTCGGTCGCCCAGGAGGGAGTATGGGATTAGCCCATTAGTTTTTCCTCTCTTTGTTTTGACATTTTGTATATGACCTTTGGCATTTCGCCGAGGTATCTATAATATTTACGCCTATGAGTATGGGTTTTGTTTTCAAAAAAATCCCCTCTTATCGGTGTGGTGATATCTCCTTTTGGCATTGTGGTGATATGCCCCCTCCCGTAATCCCGGTCGGGATATTTGAGCAGACAGGTTTGGGGGAATCACGTTGACTGATGATTGGTCCGCTGGTGAGCAGGGGGAGTTGCCCCCGGCTTCACAGTCGATCGGGTTTTCAGCCTGCTGGGGGGTTGCCCTCAGCCTTACCGTCGAACGGGTGATCGGCCTGCTGGGGGACTTGCCCCTAGCCCTACGGTTGATCGGGTGATTGGCCTACTGGGAGGGTTGCCCCAGCCTTATGGTCGAACGGGTTGGTCGATCAGCTGGGGGAGCTACTCGCAGGCTTACGGTCGATCGAAGTATTGGCCTACTTTGGGTGTTGCCCCAGCCTTATGGTCGAGCAAGTGATCGACATGCTGAGGGAGTTGCCTCTAACCTTACGGTCGATCAACAGATCGGCCTGCTGGGAGAGTTTTCCCAGCCTTATGGTCTAGCCGATGATCGACCTACTGGAGGAGTTGCTCCCAGCCTTATAGTCGATCGACGGATCGGACTGCAGGGGGAGTTGTCCCCAACCTTATGGTCGAGCCGGTAATCGGCCTGCTGGGGGAGTTTCCCCTAGCCTTACGGTCGATCGGGTGATCGGTCTGCTCGGGGAGTTGCCCCCAGTCTCACGGTCGACCGACAGATCGGCCTGCTGGGGGAGTTGCCCACAGCCTTATGGTCAAGCTGGTGATTGGCTTGCTGGGGGAGTTACCCCCAGCCTTATGGTCGATCGACGGATCAGCCTGCTGGGAGAGTTACCCGCAACCTTATGGTCGAGCCGGTGATCGCCCTACCGGGGGGGTTACCTCCAGCCTTACGATTGATTGACGGATCGACCTGCTGGGGGAGTTTTTCCCAGCCTTATGGCCGAGCCTGTGATCGACCTGCTGGGGGAGTTGCCCCAGCCTTACGGTCTATCGAGTGATCAGCCTACTAGGGGAGTTGCCCCCAGTCTCACGGCTGACTGACGGGTCGGCCTGCTGAGGGAGTTGCCCCCAGCCTTATGGCCGAGCCGGTGATTTGCCTGCTGGGGGTTACCCCAGCTAGGCTTAAGGAATGACTAGATGCAGAGAGAGCTATTTATTCACAATAGTTTTCCCCTTTCAGTATATTTACCTAGATCGAGGGTGTGGGAAGCGTTGTACATGTTCACTGATAGTACTTGCAGAGGTGCTCTGTGTTCCAGGCATGAGTCAGCGCCTTCCCTCCTGGAGTACAGAGCCGATACGTGGCAGGGCCGAGGACCTCGATGACCTTATAGGGCCCTTCCCATTTAGCAGCAAGCTTCCCTCTGCGGGCAACCTCCGGTTTGAAGACTGCTTTCCTGAAGACCAGATCCCCTTGGTGGAAACTTCTTCCTTTGACCTGGGAGTTGTAGTAGCGAGCCACCCGTTGCTTTTGTCAGACGATCGAGGCCAGGGCTCTGTCCTGTCGTTCATCCACAAGCTCTAGGTTGAGCTCCAAGTCTTTCGAGTTTCTATCTTCATCGAAATGTCTGAGGCAGAAGGATTCCTCGCCCACCTCAATGGGCACAACTGCTTTGGCACCGTAGGTGAGCATGAAGGGGGTCTCTCCCGTAGCCTCCTTATGGGTTGTCCGGTATGACCAGAGTATTCCGGAAAGTTCCTCCGGCCATTTTTCATGTGCTTCCGTTACTTTCGTGCGAAGTGGTTTGATGATGCATTAGTTAACGGCTTCGGCCATCTCGTTAGTCTGGGGGTGTGCCACGGAGGCAAACAAAAGCTTGATCTTTCACTGTGCACAGAAATCTTTGAACCCCGGGGAATCGAATTGCTTCCCATTGTCAGTGACGATGGATCGAGGTATCCCAAATCTGGAGATAATAGAGTTCCGTACGAAGCTCTTTGCTTTCTTCTAGGTGATGGTGGCCAGCGGCTCGGCCTCGATCCATTTGGTGAAGTAGTCCACCGCCACAATCAGGAATTTCCTCTATCCTTTCCTGAAGGCGAAGGGATCGAGAAAGTCCAGTCCCTACATGGTGAAGGGGACGAGGCTGATTACCGAGACGAGTTTCGATGGGGGAGACGAGCCGAGCTTGGCGAACCGTTGGCATTCCGGACACTTCTGAACGTTCGGCCAGTAGTATATGTGCCTCAAGATCTTCATGGCGACCGTCTTGCCCCCGTGGTGGCTGATCGGCCCCACATATACACCCGGAGAACGATTGTAGTTTTACCGCAAGTGCACGTTCAAGTGGCGAGCGGGTATCGAACACGAGGAGGTGGTGTTGGTTCCAATCTATCCTAGGTTGGCTCGACCACGAATGTTTTTTTGGTGGAGATGGTTTATGATGTGATGTAATGACAATGGTGATGGATGTCGGTGTCGTTGATAAAGAAGTTGGATAAATATCAATTTAAATTTAATATAATAAAAGTTTCTAGGGCTAGGAAATCCCCACTACGGATCGTCATTCATCCTTGTGAATCGTGAATCTCAATATTACTAGACTTGTGTCGAGGTGAACTAGTCGTAACTGAATAGAGAACCAAGCTCACGCTCTCGCGCTATTGCCGGTCTATAGCAACCTAGATTAGGGCCCACTCTCGTGCAAACCCTAACCTAAGCCACTGGCATGAAGATCGACATCATCGTCCAATCACACCTCGAGCCCACTCTCGTGAAAACTCGAGTTACGATCTAGGTTGTGATAGTTCGTATTCGTCCAATCTCTTGCAAACGAATATGGGTATAGATTTATAATAAAAATGCTAGCTTTGGTCCAATCTCTTGCAAACCAAGTCTAGTGGATTTCGATTATAAACCTAATTTGAATATCTAGGCCTTCCCATCGATAGAAATCCAATCTCTTGCAAATATCAATCGAAGGAAATTCCTAGGTACTCGTAATAAATCAATCAAAACCTAACCTTTCTTCAATCCTAGCAACAATTCTATTCATTCATCACACTTCAAAGATCGGGTCCATAGGGTTCATCCACATGCCCTAGAACGAATTACCTACTCACAAATCATCATGAAAATCTCAGAAATAAAGCAACAGATCATAACACAATTCATTGTAGAGATGAGACAATTCATAAAAATAATAGTTTTAGCAAGAAAGAACAAACCAAAATCGTCGCCTATGATCTCCAGCTGAGATTTACAAAAGAAATAGCCATAAAAAAATAATAGAAGTTTCTCCTAAAACTAGGGATAAAACTAGGTTTAAAAACAAGCCAAAATCGTCCAAAAAATCCTGACAGATTTGCCCCTGCGCAGCCTAGAAATCCCAATTTGCATAACAGTCGGACTGCGTCACTCGGCCGAGCAACAATGTCACTCGGCCGAGTGACAGACCCAATAATAAAACAGAGAATCTGGAAAAATTGGGGGTCTGTCGCCCTGACTGACTTGGGCGAGTAGGCTTCTTTATTCGGCCGAGTAAGCAATCTTGCTCGGCCGAGTAGGCTTCTCAAAATTTCCAGTAACTTGGCCTCTTCTCAGAAGAAAATCCTTGTTCTACTCGGGCGAGTAGGCTTCTCTACTCGACCGAGTAGACTTCCTTGCTCGGCCGAGGGAACTTTGAAAATTAGCTGTGCGTATCCGTTACACTCGGTCGAACGCAGCTTGTTACTCGGCCGAGTAGACTCTCTGTTCGGCGGAGTAAGCATCTTCTGGGCTCTTTCCTCCTCCTCCTCGCCTCCTCGTCGATTCTATTGAATTTCTTCCTCCTCCGTGTTGGAAACAGCATCCTACCCTATGTTTGATGATAACAAACCCTACTGAACTGTTCTAATCTGTTTGTTGAGTGTGTCACAGGTCCCTATAGTCATGATTGCTCAAGTTACATATGCACGTACTCAAGTACGTTGAAATACGGAGCTGAAACTTCATTTGGAATTACACAAGCTGATCAAACGAGAGAGTATAGCTATGAAACTCTACCCTAGAGTTAATCATAGGCTATAAATAGCATGGTATTTTTCTCAGGATTTATGGAGATTGTTTGAAGTCCAAATACGGGGAAATATGAGAAAATACTGAGTATACAAAGAAGAAACTTTTTCTACAAGAGGTGAAATGAGGTGAAAATATTCTCACATGTCAATATGAAGCTATGGGATTTTTGAGAATTATTTCAGAATTTTTGGGATTTATTTGATGCCAAAATACGCAAGAATACAGTGAAAATACTCAGCAAATACGGCATACGGTACTGTTCATTTATACGCCTCATCGCAGAATTAAATCGGCCGACGTGGCATGATCTGAGCCGTCCATCGCACATCTGACGGTCGCTCGAAGCGGGGCGACGTGGCTGCTTGGTCGCCGCCCGATCTCGATCCAACGGCCACCTACCGTGCGGATGAAGTCGCAAATGGCGGGCGGAGCGATCCGAATTCGCGGGCGACGTGGCAGCATCTCAGCCATCCGCTCGATGATCCGACGGTGACCGACAACGCGGGTCCGGGTCAGCGGAGGCGGGCGACGACGCGCGAATTTTGACCGCCACGTGGCGGCTCCTCGTTGAATCCCGCTCGATCCGACGGTCCAGATCGCTGCCGACAACGGGTTTCAGATCCGAACCCGTTAAGCTTATTTAAAACGTGTTTTGTGCGGGTGCGGATCCCTTGGAACAGTGACTCCAACCCGTTAACTCAATTCTATAAATACCAATGCACACTCTTCACAAAATCATCAATAAGTGGAGTTCTAGAGATCCAAATTGAGTTCCGTAAGAAGCGTTGCGACCGTGACTTCATCCCCGACGCAGTGATAGCAAGTTGAGCAGCTAGTTCCTCCTGTACAGAAAATGAGATCACTTTGAGTGAGGAACTTCTACCGACTACTTCCACGGGGACAGCGACTACTTCTTCTACAGACATCCGATCATCATTCCGTAAGAAGCGTTGCGAAGCTACTGATGTGCTGAAAGACGACAACCAGAGAGATCTTCACAAATGAGCTTTCTAAACTCTTGATCTTATTTATTTGTGAAGTTATTAATGTTTTGATCAGCATTTCTGTAATATAATTTCTTCCGTTATTTGGGATTCTGGGAACCAAACTTGTTGGGGCAAGTTGGGTTGGGGAGTGATACTTGTATGTTTCTTTTTGGCTTTGGTGAGCTTGAGTTGGTCTGACAGGTTGGTGTTGGTGCACCAATCTAAGGGAGATTGTAACTTCTTAAAGAAACAGTATAAGTGATTGCTCATTGGGGTGGACGTAGGTCATGGGGACCGAACCACGTTAAATTCTGTGTCTTCTGTGAATGCTTTGATTGTCTGATTCCTAAACTGCATGCTGTAAAGTAGGCTTAATTTTTATCTTGCGATAATTTGGTCAAAGGCCTATTCACCCCCCCTCTAGGCCTTATTTAGATCCTACAAGTTGTATCAGAGCTCCAGGCCTGGCCATTTGAGTCTAGTTCATAATGAATACATATGATTCAGCATTTGCTGAAGGACAGTCTACAGTTAGACCACCCAAATTTAATGGGACTGATTTTGCTTACTGGAAAGCTAGGATGAAAATTTTCCTAGTCTCTTCAGATCTTGAAATTTGGAAAATTGTTGCTAAAGGCTATCACCCACCTACAATCAAAATTGAAGATATTGAAGTACCAAAACCAGAAGATAAATGGGATGATAACGATAACAAACGTTATGCTCTAAATGGTAAAGCTATGAATGCAATTATCTGTGCACTTGACAGAACTGAGTTTAACCGTATATCTCATTGTCTTACTGCGCAGGAAATCTGGAACACTCTCGAAGTCACTCACGAAGGAACCTCTCAGGTGAAGGAGTCCAGATTAGCGCTGCTGAGCTCAGAGTACGATGGTTTCCACATGCTACCAAGAGAATCCATCAAGGACATGTACACTCGCTTCACCGACATCGTATACAACTCAAAAGCCTTGGGAAAGTCTTACGACAGCATCGACCTCATTCGGAAAATCCTAAGAGCGCTTCCTAGTTCCTTCCGACCTAAAGTGACGGCCATCCAAGAAGCTAGAGATCTCACTAAGCTGAAGCTGGATGATCTGATTGGGAATCTGTTATCCCATGAGCTGGAACTCAAAACCGTCGAGACAAGAGAAAAAGGTGAGGCTAAACCTTTAAAGACCATCGCTCTCAAAGCCGAAGAAAGTGACAAAGAAGATCTCGACGAGGAACATGTACTGATGGTCAGAGGATTCCGACGCTTCATCAGAACTCCTGCCGGAAAATCTGAAATGGCAAAAAGGTTCAATCGTTTTAATAAGTTTAATCCTTTGAATTCTCGTCTGAACAGAATACTACTAAAAGTGTTCAATGTTTCAACTGCAAGAAATTTGGACATTTCATGAAAAACTGTCCAACAAAGAACGCGTCATCCGAAGCCAAAGGGAAATCATTTGCGGTAACATGGGATGATGACGATGAAGACGAACCACAAGACGAAGTAGCGCAATCATCACTTTGCCTAATAGGTGAAAGCGACACGAACAAGGTAAGAGATGAATTTTCTTTACCAGAATTAATGAACATTTGTGAAAACATGAATTCAGAAATTACTTCTCTTGAATCCTCTATAGAAAATTATAAAGAAATGAATTTCCAACTACAGCAAGAAAATTATAATGTTTTGCAAAATGAAATAAAATTGAAAAATGAAATTGCATCGCTCAAAATTACCATTGAAAAACTCAAAGGAAAATCTAGTATTACTGAAGCTATACCTTGTCAGACTTGTGCTTCATTAAAGCCAGAAATTAAGAATGGTAATGAAAAGATTGTTGGCCTAAATAAAAGAATAGAAACTCTCGCTAAAAATGAAGATAATGTTAGAAAGAGTTTTATAAATAAAAGTGTCATGCTAGTAAATGAAAACATCTTTTTGAAATCCAAAGTCTCTGATTTAGAACTGAGTATCAGAAAATTTGGTGTAGGAAGGAAATCACTAGACATCATTCTTGGATACCAGTCAATCAAAAACGATAAACAAGGACTAGGATTTGGAAATGTTTATAATGAAAACATGATAAAGAAAAATCATTACATCAAGAAAAAGAAACGGAACGCCAAATGTTATACATGTGGTTCTTTTGAGCATTTATATAGAAATTGTCGTTATAAGAACCAAAACATGAAGTTCAAACAAGTATGGGTTCCGAAAGGTACTATGACTAACCATTGTGGACCTATTTGGCTACCCAGGTCACACATACCTTGTTCTTCTTATGTGTAGGGACTCAGCGTGGCTAAGGAACAACTGTGTGAGTGGTATTTGGATTCAGGCTGCTCAAGACACATGACAGGGAACATCGACAAGTTCCTTAGCCTCGTGAAGCAAGAAGGAGGAAGTGTTACATTAGGGGACAACGGCAAGTGCAAGGTAATGGGTAAAGGTATTGTTGGCAACAATACTTTTAAAATTTCTGACGTCCTCTGGGTTGAAAATCTCAAACACAACCTCATCTCCATAAGCCAACTCTGTGACAAAGGTATGAAAGTACTTTTTGATGAGAAAATTTGTAAAATTTATGACTCGGTCACAGGTAATACCCTCTTCATAGCCAATAGGAAAAATAATGTTTATACAATAATAATTGAAGAAATGACAATTGCTAAATGTTTGATTGGCAGGGAGGAGGAGGCTATACTATGGCACCGGAGACTATCACATGCCAGCATGAAGTTGCTACATAAGCTGGAGAATAAAAACCTGGTCCGAGGCTTGCCACATCAACAGTACGAGAATGGTAAGTTGTGTGTTGCATGCACAAAAGGTAAGCAAACTAGATCCACTTTTACGGGAATTCGGGAAGTTACCACTTCACGAGTCCTAGAATTGATTCATATGGATTTGTTTGGGCCTACCGATGTTGCTAGCCTCAATGGAAAGAGATTTTGTTTTGTTTTGATCGATGATTTTTCTAGATATACATGGGTTTACTTCTTAGCCAAGAAATCGGATTCCTTTGAAAGTTTCCAAAATTTTTGTAATCAAGTTTCAAATGAGAAAAATCTTTCAATTATGAAAATTAGAAGTGATCACGGTGGTGAATTTGAAAACTCTGTTTTTGAAAACTTCTGTTTGGAAAAAGGGATCTTACATGAATTTTCTTCTCCTAGAACACCTCAACAAAACGGAGTGGTCGAAAGAAAGAATCGAACTTTAAAAGAGATGGCAAGAAGCATGCTTAATGATTATTCTCTTCCTATGTATTTTTGGGCCGAAGCAGTGAATACAGCCTGCTATGTTTGCAACAGGGTTATGCTTAGACCTTTAATGAACAAAACATCCTATGAACTGTGGCATGGCAAGACTCCTAACATTTCATATTTCAGAGTATTTGGATGCAGGTGTTTCATTTTAAACACAGGAGATCAGCTGGGAACATTTGAATCCAAATCAGACGAAGGAGTGTTCGTAGGATATTCATCAAGGAGCAAAGCATACAGGATCTACAATAAACGAACCTTAACTGTTGTTGAGTCAATTAATGTGAAATTTGATGAAGCTGAAATAGATCCTTTAAATTGCAGGGAAACTGAAGCTGGAGATGCAGATAGGGAAACTACAGAGCCTGAAAACATAGCTGAACCATCTGAAAGCCAAAAGGAAGATGAACTCGAAGTACCACAAGGAAATAGACTGGAAAGAGGAGAGCTCAGGTTCAATCCACATCATCCACCTGAGCTGATCATGGGGACTCCTACGGAAGGTATACGCACTCGATCCACTTTCAATAACTTGTGTGCCTTATGCATTCATGGTGACCTCATTTCTGAAATTGAACCTAAGAACGTTGAAATTGCTTTAACTGATGAAAGTTGGGTTATGGCCATGCATGATGAGATTAATCAGTTTGATAGAAATAATGTTTGGACATTAGTGCCCCGACCTGATAATTACCCAATTGTTGGCACTAAATGGATTTTCAAAAACAAACTTGATGAATCTGGAAATGTAATCAGAAATAAGGCAAGATTAGTGGCCAAAGGATATAACCAGATTGAGGGAATTGATTGTGATGAAACTTTTGCACCCGTTGCTAGATTAGAAGCCATTAGAATATTGCTGGCTTTTGCAAGTTTTAAAGGTTTTAAATTGAAGCAAATGGATGTGAAAAGTGCATTTTTAAATGGTTATTTGAAAGAAGATGTTTTTGTTGAACAACCCCCTGGTTTTGAAAGTCATAGTGTTCCAAATCACGTTTACAAGTTGCAAAAGGCTTTGTATGGTCTGAAGCAAGCTCCCAGAGCTTGGTACGACCGTCTCAGTTCATATCTTTTGGAAAATAACTTTAAAAAGGGTAGTGCAGACAACACTTTGTTTATCTTGCATGAACAGGATCATTTTCTTATTGTTCAGATTTATGTGGACGATATTATTTACGGTGCTACTAATGATCTTTTATGCCAAAAGTTTGAAAAGGTTATGCAGGATCAATTTGAGATGAGTCTGGTCGGAGAGTTGAAATACTTTTTGGGCTTTCAAGTAAGACAAACTGGAGATGGCATATATGTTTCACAAACCAAGTACATAAAAGAACTGTTGAAGAAATTTGGGATGGAAAATGCAAAGCCAATGCGAACTCCAATGAGTCCGACGACGAAGCTTGAAAAGGATGACAAAGGTATAAATGTGGACCAAAAGCTTTATCGAGGTATGATTGGGTCCTTACTCTATTTAACTGCATCTAGACCAGACATCATGTTTTCTGTCTGTTTGTGTGCACGATTTCAAGCCTGTCCAAAAGAATCACATTTGATAGCCATTAAGAGGATTTTTCGATATCTTATTCACACTCCTACACTTGGACTATGGTATCCCTCTTGTGGTAATCTTAATTTGGTTGGCTATGCTGATGCTGATTATGCTGGTAGTATGATTGATAGAAAGAGCACTAGTGGAACATGTTTTATGCTAGGACATTCATTGGTTTCTTGGTCTAGTCGTAAGCAGAACAGTGTTGCTTTGTCCACTACTGAAGCTGAGTATATTGCCCTTGGCAGTTGCTGTGCCCAAGTACTTTGGATGATGCAAACCCTGTCTGACTACGGCTTGGATCTTAGAAAAGTTCCATTACGATGTGATAGTAAGAGTGCTATAGATCTTTCTAACAATCCTGTTCATCACTCTCGGACAAAACACATAGATGTAAGACATCATTTTCTTAGAGATCATTTGGCAAAAGAGGATGTATCCATTGAATATATTTCTACTGATTCTCAGTTGGCAGATATCTTTACAAAACCTTTGCCAGAAGATCGTTTTTGTCGTCTACGTCTAGAACTGGGCATTATTGATTATATTTAGAGTGAAAATATTATTTGGTGTGCTTTTATTGTTTTTGTGTGGTGTGCTACAAAAAGAAAAATAAAAAAAATGAAAAAAAAAAGAAAAATAAAAAAAAAATGAAACATATTTAAATGCAAAACATATGTCTTATGGATTTTGAATATTATATTCTTAACAATGCTTGCATTCAAAGACTACATGCTTAATTAGGTCATATTCATTAATGAGTAACTAACGTTTTTCATCATCCAATCACACTTACACAGATCAATATGTTTTTTATATGGATTTGAAATATTGAATAAGAAAAGTGGTTGTTGGTGGACTAATTTATGTTTTAATGGGATATGATGTTTCAAGGCATGGGTAAAAAGAAAAGCTCTCATCAAAATATACGTGTATAAAAAGAATAGCAAGACGAGTGTCTTCAAAATATATACACAGAGCTTCGTATGAAAAATGGATACGATCCATGTCCTTGATACTACCCTTGGACATCCAACTTATGCTATAAATGTCATTTTTTAGCGTTGGTGTTAAGTCCGTCAAGAACTGCCATTTCACATTTAAAAATCCTTCTCGGTCATGTTTGGAATTGGTAACTTGAACTCATATTACATGAGAAGGGGAAACTCAATCTTTGATGATTCATATATTCAGTGGAAAAGATGGTTATGACAGGATGTATTCCTTATTACCTCTCCATATGTACTAAACATTTGATCATCACACTTGAGCACGGAGATGAATTATGGTAGTTATGACTTAGTGATTATTGCTTATTTATTCATTGTGGTCAAACGATGTATTGCCTTTTGTTTTGGTTTATAATGTTCAATTTTCCATTCCTCATATGTTATTTCATACATTTTTTGATGAAAACAAAGGGGGAGAGAAATATTAAGATTGATCAGAGATAGGGGGAGCATGTCAATAGGGGGAGCATATCATTTTGCCATTCATGCTCATATACATGCTTCACACACTCACACACTTCACACATTTTTGATGTAATCTTAATGTCTGGTTTGTTCTCATCAAAAGGGGGAGATTGTTGGAAACAGCATCCTACCCTATGTTTAATGATAACAAACCCTACTGAACTGTTCTAATCTGTTTGTTGAGTGTGTCACAGGTCCCTATAGTCATGATTGCTCAAGTTACATATGCACGTACTCAAGTACGTTGAAATACGGAGCTGAAACTTCATTTGGAATTACACAAGCTGATCAAACGAGAGAGTATAGCTATGAAACTCTACCCTAGAGTTAATCATAGGCTATAAATAGCATGGTATTTTTCTCAGGATTTATGGAGATTGTTTGAAGTCCAAATACGGGGAAATATGAGAAAATACTGAGTATACAAAGAAGAAACTTTTTCTACAAGAGGTGAAATGAGGTGAAAATATTCTCACATGTCAATATGAAGCTATGGGATTTTTGAGAATTATTTCAGAATTTTTGGGATTTATTTGATGCCAAAATACGCAAGAATACAGTGAAAATACTCAGCAAATACGGCATACGGTACTGTTCATTTATACGCCTCATCGCAGAATTAAATCGGCCGACGTGGCATGATCTGAGCCGTCCATCGCACATCTGACGGTCGCTCGAAGCGGGGCGACGTGGCTGCTTGGTCGCCGCCCGATCTCGATCCAACGGCCACCTACCGTGCGGATGAAGTCGCAAATGGCGGGCGGAGCGATCCAAATTCGCGGGCGACGTGGCAGCATCTCAGCCATCCGCTCGATGATCCGACGGTGACCGACAACGCGGGTCCGGGTCAGCGGAGGCGGGCGACGACGCGCGAATTTTGACCGCCACGTGGCGGCTCCTCGTTGAATCCCGCTCGATCCGACGGTCCAGATCGCTGCCGACAACGGGTTTCAGATCCGAACCCGTTAAGCTTATTTAAAACGTGTTTTGTGCGGGTGCGGATCCCTTGGAACAGTGACTCCAACCCGTTAACTCAATTCTATAAATACCAATGCACACTCTTCACAAAATCATCAATAAGTGGAGTTCTAGAGATCCAAATTGAGTTCCGTAAGAAGCGTTGCGACCGTGACTTCATCCCCGACGCAGTGATAGCAAGTTGAGCAGCTAGTTCCTCCTGTGCAGAAAATGAGATCACTTTGAGTGAGGAACTTCTACCGACTACTTCCACGGGGACAGCGACTACTTCTTCTACAGACATCCGATCATCATTCCGTAAGAAGCGTTGCGAAGCTACTGATGTGCTGAAAGACGACAACCAGAGAGATCTTCACAAATGAGCTTTCTAAACTCTTGATCTTATTTATTTGTGAAGTTATTAATGTTTTGATCAGCATTTCTGTAATATAATTTCTTCCGTTATTTGGGATTCTGGGAACCAAACTTGTTGGGGCAAGTTGGGTTGGGGAGTGATACTTGTATGTTTCTTTTTGGCTTTGGTGAGCTTGAGTTGGTCTGACAGGTTGGTGTTGGTGCACCAATCTAAGGGAGATTGCAACTTCTTAAAGAAACAGTATAAGTGATTGCTCATTGGGGTGGACGTAGGTCATGGGGACCGAACCACGTTAAATTCTGTGTCTTCTGTGAATGCTTTGATTGTCTGATTCCTAAACTGCATGCTGTAAACTAGGCTTAATTTTTATCTTGCGATAATTTGGTCAAAGGCCTATTCACCCCCCCTCTAGGCCTTATTTAGATCCTACACTCCGCTCATCCTCTAGCGCTGCTAACTCCTCAAATAAGCCATGGGCGACGCTTCGGGATGCGCGAAAGTCCTTTGATCTCATTTTTGCTCCAAATTGCTCCATATCTTCTGAAATACGACAAAAACAAGAAATAGTGGAAAGCAACGTGATATCATCGAATAATCGTGGAAAACACTATATGGGCGATCGAAATGACAAGAAAACATGCAGAAAAAGGTGTAAAATAAGGAGCGATCAAAATCCTCCAAGCTTAACTCTTACTCGTCCTCGAGGAAGATGAGTAAAAGGCGAACCCGACGGAGAAAAAATAAAGAAAAAGGAAAAAGAAGATAGAAAAGAAAAGAAGAGGGAGGTGCTAGATCATTTCCTCAGGACGTGGACTTGTTTACTCATATAGCATACGGCTAATAAAAACATGCCAAAGATTTTTATCTCGATATCATGATCATATAAGGATGCATTCAATATAGAAACCCAAGAATATCAAAACAATATGAAATGTGAAATCATTCTAGAATTAACATCGTCTAAAGCATCTAAAGCAATATTCATAATCATAGACCACACACTTTTCAATTGATCGTTATCTATTTGGAGTATAAGAGGTATCACACAATATGAAGCAATAAGAATAGAAAGGAGTGGTTTTCATGAAATGCATGCCAAGTCGCAATTTCTGGACTTCGTAATACTTTTAGTAATCTCCCTGAGTATAGAAAATTACCTAGCTTAAGTTGTCATGCACAGACAAGTAGTCACTCTCTCACACATCATTGGATCCTCTCCCTCAAGATTATCTATAAGCATGGTGGCATCAAATTTAGCAATAAGTCTTTCCCATTTTTGAAGCTCCAATAACAAAAGAAAAAGATGGAAGAAGGAAAAAAAAGAAATGAAATGGGATCATATATGTACTTCTTTTCTCTTTTTTCCCCTTTTTTCTCTTTTTTCTCTTTTTTCTCTTTTTTCTCTTTTTTTCTCTTTTTTCTCTTTTTTCTTTTTTTAATCAATATATACAATAAGGATCCCAAATCAAAAGATAGAGAGATATACATGTATTTTTTTATTTTTGGTTTTGGGGTGTTGGAGCATGGATTTTCATAGCAAGGGGATATGCCAAAGTAAGATTTGCTAAAGGGAGATTCACCAATGATTTTAAGTATAGAATTAATGCTCAAGATATGTGGAGAAAGAAAAATATGTTACACTCGGTTTACTCTATAGAATGTGATATCAGACAACAAAGCAGTACTCCAAATATAGACAATCAAAGCGTGAAGCTTGGTGTATTTTCTATGAAGAGTATACAATATAAATCATCAGACTCAGCTAATAGAAGATTTCATCCACATTCATATAACAAGGTGTGGGTTACTATTTCGAATGCATAGCAAGCATAGCATATGATATCTGAAATAAAAACGATGGCATGACAAGATAATATGCATATAGAGATAAGCTAATACCACGTCGTCGTCGTCACAGAAAATTCATCTATAGCAAAAAAAAGGCTAAAGGAAATAAGGATAAAAGAAAAAGTAAGAACTACTATACATATGCAGCACACACAAGAAGTAAGAAAACGTGATGCATGGAAAAAAACGAAAAAGTGGGTGAAAAATAAGTGTAAAATAAAGAAAGGTGGGGAAAATAAAAGAAAAAGTGAAGAACATGAAAAGTGCGTGAGACACTCACTTCCCCAAGCTAAACTGCACAGTGTCCTCAATGTGCAAAGTATGACACACTGAGAAGAAAAATATGGGTGGGGTGGGTGAGGATGCATGCATGATAAGGATGTAAATAAAAGAAAGTGAGATGGGTATGCAAATGATGTATGCAGAGATGCAAGTGGTGCATGCAGAGATCAAGATGGTGCAATATAAGTGTCCCCAAAAATACATCCTCACTCCCAAAATGATATAGACAAATATGAGCAAAATGTGACCAAAATGTGTGTGGAGGAGGGGTGCAAAATCAGCAGGCAGAAAATATCCAGAATAGCAACAGTAGAAGTATGGTAGGCATCCAGTGTGTGCCTAAGTGGGTGGTGGAGCACCAGCACCGTCTTGTGGGGGAGGTGGTGGTGGCGATGGTGGCAGTGGCGGCTATGATAGATGCACAAGAATCTGGTTCAGGCTAGCCTGAATACCAGGAAGTAAGGCGACGTGTCTCTGTACAGCAGTGACGGTAGCGGAGAGAGCCCGGAAATTTCCTCTGAGCCCACTAACTGCCCCCTCTAGAGCACGGACACGCTGAACTAGGCTGTCGGGGGGAGGTGGGGGAAGAGGGTTGAACAGGTGAGGAACGGGGCTGCCTCGCACGGCTACCGTAAATAACTGGTGCGACTACCTGGTGGGGCTGTGGTGCTGTGTTCACAAAAAGACGCACAGCCTCTGTGGGATGCTGAGACGCAGGAATGATCGAAGAAGAAGGAGCAGTAGCAGAGGCTGAGATGGTGACAGATGGCGAGTAGGACAGAGAGGTTAGTGACACAGAAATGGGGACAGACGTCACGACAATCTCAGATAAGACATCGGCAGTGGAGACAGTAAGGTCGATGACTGGGGAGGCCATGAAGTGTGAAGGAAATGACTCCCCAAGGATCGAGAATAAGAAAGTGGATAGGGTCTCCACTGCGAAGGCAAAAGAGGGCTCGCCGCTCTCAATAATGGTGGTAGGATGCTCAGGGCTCACAGCAGAAATGTGGTCAATGGTCATCGACACGGTGGTGGTGGTGGTGGTGGTGGATGACTCAGCTAGTGTACTCCCGACACTGACAGAAGTGTGGACAGATGTATCGGGACGTGTAGACAGGTCAGGTGCAGGCTGAGGTATCACAGGGTTCAGAGGTGAAAGGAGGGGCTCCTGCTGAGCACCCTCAGGCTCAAGCATGTACGCAGCTGGGATGAGGAGATCCATCGCTGGAATCCACTCCCGGCCTGCGGGTCCAATATGGGTCCGAGCGGGGCTCGGGAGAACCATGTAATCAGCGCCAAAAGGACCGTGCAGCCATACCCAGTGGTGCTGACCATCAGGGCGTAGCATCCTCATCCAGGCCATGACATCTATAGAAATAGAAGTGGGGCCCGAAGGTCTAAGCAAACCAGCTGGAAGGTCCACTCCGCACATGGGAGCCAGAAGAGTAATCAGACCGCCACAATAGATAGGCGTCCTAGCGTCGACAGAAATAACGATGCGGTCCAAGTACCAACTAGCTATATCAATATCAATGGCGAGGAATAAGACGTTTCCACCCCTTTCGAAGGCCCACAATCGAGTCATCGCGTAGAGCATGTAGAGCTCCGGCATCGACATCGTCCCCGGCTCATACCTCACTAAGAAAGTGGTCTCCATGAGGCGCTGTGCAATGCAGAGGCATGGGTGGAGAATAGCGGAGGCCTTGGCCCAGCTAGGGTCAAAGGCGAGAGGAGATCACGTGATACGTGTCCAGAAAGCGTGTGTGTCAAATGACGGCGGTGGGATGTGTGTGGGACTGTAGGCTCGGTCTAGGTCCGGGACTGGGGGCCACTAAAAGTAGGCTCGGAGCATGTCGAGAGTGACCTCGTACTCACGATCCATCAGTCGGAAAGAGCAACCCCTAGGAGTCCTAGCTATAGAACTCAGAACCTCTAGTGTCGTGCGGATGTAAGTGTCCACCGACACCGACAAAAAGTCACGCCACCCCACGTTGTCATACAACTGGAGCAGCCCCTCAAATACCCCTAGGCACTCGAATCAGCAAGGTGCACGAACCTAGAGGGTACGATCGAGTGATGGGAGATACGTTCAAATCTGGCGCGGTGTGCGTCATCTCTAAACATAATCCACATCGCATCGATAGCGGGGGCGGGCTATGCCAGTGGTGGAATCGGTGGGGTAGGGGGCGGATGTGTGGGTGGTGGTGGGCTAGGTGGAGGAGAGTCCGCCCTAGCGGAAGAGGAGCCAGGATCACTGGACCTCTTCCGCTTGGAAGCGGGCGCCCTCGTGCGTGACCTAGTACGGGGCGGCATGTGAGCCGCGGAAAGTGTCTACCCAAAAAAATACGCGAAGTGCTGAAAATATGGAACGAGTATACCTAAGCACGATGCAATAGCAAGCAGTGGAAGCGTGCGACAAATCGCCTCCTCCGAGAAGCGATAATCCCGTCCTGAATCTCCCCCAAGCTAGCAAGAAACGAAAATTCACAAATTAGCCAAGAATATTAATACGTATGGGGTAAGATCAGGTATAATAGATATATATTTAGATAAATTTAGATTTTGGGTGAAATGGGGCTTACGGATTGGAGAAAATGGAGAAAAAATAGCGATTTTGGGCGAAATTGGGTGATGTACGGCGGCGGGGAGGGCGGCGTCGGCGAAAGGCGTCGGCGTCGGCCGATCGGCAATCGGTGGCAGTGCGATCAGCGACCGACGATGGTGCGGCTCGGGCGAGGGGTGGTCTTGGTTCAGGCGATGTGTTGGAAGATGAAGGGGCTCGGGCTCAATTTGGGATTTTTTTTGTGTTTTGGGATTTGAGCCACGGGCGCTGAGTATATAAAGGATGGGTCATTCGGCCGAGTGACGCGTTCATTCGGCCGAGTGACGCGTTCACTCGGTCGAGTGGCACACACAAAAAAATTCGAACCAGAACTCGCGACTCGACCGAGCAGCTACCGTACTCGGCTGAGTGGGCAATGGCTACTCGGCCGAGTGACATTTCCACTCAGTGCTTTACAAGTGTTGCAAGTGTCAGATTCACTCGGTCGAATGACATAGTCACTCGGCCGAGTGGCATATAAATTACGAGAGTAGTTTTTAGGATCTTTCTTGATCAGTGCCCTACTCGGCCGAGTAGGGTCTTTGCTCGGCGGAGTGAAAATTTCACTCGGCCGAGTGTCCTACTGTTTTCGGCTCCAACTCTCTGTTTTTGCTCCACTTTCCGTTTTTTGTCTCCCTGTCAGTTCCTTCCTCCTCCTGAGGCCTGAGCGTATTCCTGGAGCGCTCTCTCTTGCCATGGTCATCCTCCATTCAAATGGTTACTCGTTCTTCATCTCCTGTCATGAAAAATAGAGCTCGTTGTCAGGATTTTTATCGACTCTAGACACTAAATACTAAGAAAGATCTAAAACAAAAATAAAAAATGAAAGATTCAACTAAAATAAGATAAAACCATCGGGTTGCCTCCTGACCAGCGCTCGTTTAAGGTCTTGAGCTCGACCCCTTAAGATACGCGTTTAATGCTAGATGTTCGGTGCATGTGAGATGCGCACGTCAAATTTGCCGGGAAGGCCACTTGGATTTAATTGTTGTTGTTCGTAGGCATTCCTCAGCTCCCCCTCATCATGGGTGGTAGTCGGGGATGAGTCCACTAAGCTTGAGCTTTTAGCATTCTTTTTCTTTGCTGGTGATGAAAATTTCTTGTCCGGTGGAGCTTTCTTCAAATTCTTTACAGTGGAGAGCTTGCATAGCTCCCTAATTCTTGCGACATCAGCGTCGTCCTTGTCCTCAACCATAGAATGATCCGGCGGGACTTCCAACTTTTCTCCATCTCTAGAAGATTGGCCTCCTTCAAAGCCATCATTGTGTAAGGCGCCGATGGCATACGACATAGCATCATTAATGACCTCATCGAGGAGGTCCATATAATCGACGTCCTCCATCCAAGGCATGTGCTTCATTTCCTTAGGAATGTGAAGTTCCACCTCTATGTTTCCGACATTCAAAGACAAGGTGCCCTCTCCCACGTCAACTATCACGATGGCGATGGCTAAGAAGGGGCGTCCAAGAATTAGCGACGTATCGCCCTCCTCTTTGATATCCATTACCACGAAGTCGCACGGTAAGCAAATTCCTCCCGGTACTTGGAGCGGTATGTTCTCCGCAATTTCCACCGGCCTAGTGACCCGACCGTCTGTGAATTGTATTCTCGCTTTAAGTCGGTCCCCGTATTCAATTTTTTAAACAATGTTAGGGGCATTAGGCTTACGCTTGCTCTCAAATCTACTAAAGCTTTTTGTAGCGGGACTCCTCCAAGCGTGCAAGGGATGTGGAAGCTTCCGGGATCTTTAAACTTCGTAGGCTCCTTCTCCTTCTGGGTAAACCAAGTACCTTGCTCAGCGAGCATTATCTTCTCCTTTCGCTTCTTTTCCGAAATCAAGTCTTTTAGTAATTTGGCGTAAGACGTGATATCTACAATAGCGTCCAAGAAAGGGAAATTTAAGCTCACTCCCCGCAAGTACTCAAGAAATTTGGCGAGCCGCTTTTCAATCTTTGCTCTTACCAACCTTTATGGGAAGGATACCAGTGGCATATAGTTGCGCTCCTCACGTGGCTTCATAATTTCAGAATTTTCACCGTCTTTTGGCTCTTTCGAGAAATCCTCCTCATTAGCCGGCTCCTTGTCATCCAAAATTTCTTCCCCCGACACTTTGGTATGAATCATGGCAGGAGTAGTGTCCTTTCCGCCCCTAGTAATTACCGCCACCACCGCATTGATGTGGCGGGTATTGCTCTGAGGGTTTGGCTCCGGTTGAGCCGACAATTGTTGAGTATTTTTATTGATCAATGCTAGTTGCTCTGATAATTGTGCCACGACAGTGTTGAGAGAGTCTTGTTGAGCGGTCAACCTAGCATTTACCTTCTTTTGCTCCATCATGAATTCTTCATCACTCGATCATGGTTGGACCTCGGTTGTGCTTGTGGTGGATTAGGTGCTCTCCACCCTTGATTATACCATGTAGGTCTATATGGTCCTGCTTGTTACCTCGGTTGGAAGTTTTGTTGTTGAGGCCCTCTCGGTTGATATTGCGGTTGTTTTAGAGGCCGAGCTTGAGGTTGTTGCGGTAGTGGATTTAAGGCTCCATCATTATTAGCATATGAAAATCCCGGATGGTTTCTTGTGGCCGGGTTTGCCCAATAACCGGTGTTTCTCGCAACATATTGGACTTGCTCTGTAGCTCCCTCTCCTTGCTCTCCTCCAACATACATGACATGGGCTTGGTCTTGCCAATCACCCATACTTCCTCCCAGTGTAGATGTGGTGGGGGTTCCATACGGATCACTTATCAACTTCTCCAATCTCTTCACGACCTTGTGGAGAGAATCAAACTTCGTAGAGAGCTCCGCAACGGCCTTTGCCTCATAAATACTTGTTGGCTTCAAGGAGGATGAAGAATGTCCCCTCTCGTCGCCCCATTGTTGGTTATTAGAGACCATCTCCTCAAGTAGTGCCGTAGCATCATCCGGCGTCTTAGATAATATGGCTCCATTAGTGGTTGCATCGATGATTTGCTTGGTGCCTAGTTGCAATCCATTGTAAAAGATATGTACAAGCTTCCATGCATCAATACTATAATGGGGGCATTGGTGTTGGAAATCTTTAAAGCGCTCCCATGCCTCAAATAGGGTTTCTTGCGGTCCTTGCTTGAAGGACATGAGCGCACTCCTTATCTTGACTGTCTTGGATGGTGGGTAGAATTTGTTAACTAATGTGCTCGCCAACTCATCCCATATGGTAAAGATCCCCTCCGCTTGCGTCCTCAACCAATATAATGCTTTGTCCCGAAGGGTAAATGGGAAGAGGCGCAGTCGGATAGCATCGGCCGGCACGCCGGGCATCTGAAAAGTAGCACATTTGAACAAGAACAACTGTAGATGGTAGTGTGGATTCTCGTGGGAGTTCCCATGAAATGGGTCTTGTTGCATCAACACCACAAGTCCCATTTTAAGCTCGAAGTTCTTGTCTGCCGCCAACTCCGGCATCACAATAGACGAGGTAGTAGAAGTATTCTTAGTCCGTATCCTATCTCGGATAAAGGCGAGCAGGTATCGAACACGAGGAGGTGGTGTTGGTTCCAATCTATCCTAGGTTGGCTCGACTACGAATGTTTTATTGGTGGAGATAGTTTATGATGTGATGTAATGACAATGGTTATAGATGTCGGTGTCAGTGATAAAGAAGTTGGATAAATATCGATTCAAATTTCATATAATAAAAGTGTCTAGGGCTAGGAAATCCCCACTACGGATCGTCATTCATCCTTGTAAATCACGAATCTCAATATTACTAGACTTGTGTCGAGGTGAACTGGTCGTAACTGAAAGAGAACCAAGCTCACGCTCTCGCGCTATTGCCAGTCTATAGCAACCTAGATTAGGGCACACTCTCGTGCAAACCCTAACCTAAGCCACTAGCATGAAGATCGACATCATCATCCAATCGCACCTCGAGCCCACTCTCATGCAAACTCGAGTACGATCTAGGTTGTGATAGTTCGTATTCGTCCAATCTCTTGCAAATGAATGTGGGTATAAATTTATAATAAAAATGTTAGCTTTGGTCCAATCTCTTGCAAACCAAGTCTAGTGGATTTCGATTATAAACCTAATACGAATATCTAGGCCTTCCCATCGATAGAAATCCAATCTCTTGCAAATCCCAATCGATGGAAATTCCTAGCTACTCGCAATAAATCAATCAAAACCTAACCTTTCTTCAATCTTAGCAACAATTCGATTCATTCATCACACTTCAAAGATCGGGTCCATAGGTTCATCCCCATGCCCTAGAACGAATTAACTACTCAAAAATTATCATGGAAATCTCAGAAATAAAACAATAATTCATAGCACAATTCATTGTAGAGAAGAGACAATTCATAAAAATAAGAGTTTTAGCAAGAAAGAACAAACCAAAATCGTCGCCTATGATCTCCAACTGAGATTTACAAAAGGAATAGCCGTCAAAAAATAATAGAAGTCTCTCCTAAAACTAGGGATAAAACTAGGTTTAAAAACAAGCCAAAATCGTTCAAAAAATCCTGACAGATTTGCCCCTGTGCAGCCCAAAAATCCCAATTTGCGTAACAGTCGGACTGCGTCACTCGGCCGAGCAACAATGTCACTTGGCCGAGTGACAGACCCAATAATAAAACAGAGAATCTGGGAAAATTGGGGGTCTGTCGCTCTGACTGACTTGGACGAGTAGGCTTCTTTACTCGGCCGAGTAAGCAATCTTGCTCGGCCGAGTAGGCTTCTCAAAATTTCCAGTAACTTGGCCTCTTTTCGGAAGAAAATCATTGTTCTACTCGGGCGAGTAGGCTTCTCTACTCGACCAAGTAGACTTCCTTGCTCAGCCGAGGGAACTTTGAAAATTGGCTGTGCGTATCTGTTTCACTCGGCCGAACGCAGCTTGTTACTCGGCCGAGTAGACTCTCTGTTCGACGGAGTAAGCTGTTTCTGGGTTCTTTTCTCCTCCTCCTCACCTCCTCGTCGATTCTATTGAATTTCTTCCTTCTCCGCTCATCCTCTAGCGCTTCTAACTCCTCAAATAAGCCGTGGGCGACGCTCCGGGATGTGCGAAAGTCCTTTGATCTTATTTTCACTCCAAATCGCTCCATATCTCCTGAAATACGACAAAACCAAGAAATAGTGGAAAGCAACGCGACATCGTCGAATAATCGTGGAAAACACAATATGGGCGATCGAAATGACATGAAAACATGCAGAAAAAAGGTGTAAAATAAAGAGCGATCAGTGGTTTCCTCAGATCCCTTCGTGAACCTCCCGATTGACGTAATCGACTTCCTACGAACCGAGGCACTTAAGGTAGGGGAGGACATCGGTTTTCGTCCAGTGCCTTCTGTATAACACTCCCTTGTGGAGCACGTACCGGAGGGCTTTACATTCTAGAGTTCGACGCCTATCTTGGTTCGTTGGGATTTCTCCAATGGATAGGTACCGCACGATTGGATCCATCCAGTGGGCTCTTGCATCGATGACCATTAGCTCCTTTACCTCCATATTGAGGGCGGGAGGCTCTCGACGTAGATGGCGCGACCCAACACCTGGAGAGAAGATGAAGGTAGCTTCGACAGGGCGTCTGCGCGGACATTCTCCTATTGTGGAGAGAAGATGGAGGGTCTCAACGTGTTTGAATCTGGACAGCTTGATCTTGGCCAAGGCTAGGTAACATTGCATCGCCTCTTCTCGAGCAATATAATCTCCTTGCAGATGGTTGATGATGAGTTTGAAATCGCTTAGGAGGCGTAAGGAGTCTGCCCCCAGCGACCGGGCTAGCTTCAGACCATTGATGGCGGCCTTGTACTCAGCCACGTTGTTGGTGGCCGGGAATTCAAATCAGAGTACGTACTCGATGGCGCTTCTGTCGGGGGGCCGGATGACAATGCCGGCTCTGCTCCTCGCCTGGGTCGCCGAACCATCTACATGGACCACCCATGCATCTTTATCCCCTGATTGATCGGCATGAACGACGTCAGCCAAAAGAAAAGATAAAGGTTGAGGCGTTACCATGTTCGGGCTCGTCTCCTCGGGGGCCTTTCCTCCATTAACGGTGCATTCAACGATGAAGTCTGCCAGTGCCTACCCATTGATGGCTGTCTGCGGCTTATATCGGAGGTCGAACTCACTCAGCTCTACTCCACAATTCAACATCCTTCCCATCCGATCGAATCTCTTAATGTTTTGCTCGAGCTGGGAGTCGGTTAGGACCAGGATCGTGTGGACTTGGAAGCAGGGGTGGAGTTGCCACGCCGAGAGTACAAGGGCGTAGGCCAGTTTTTCCATGGGGCTGTACCGCCCCTCCGCATCCCTTAGGATTTGGCTAGTATAATACACCGGTCTTAGCACCCTGTCGTCTTCCCTGATCAGCACCGAACTCACCGCTTCTCCAGTGCTGGCTAATTAAAGACTCAGCGGTTCCCCTTCCCTGGGTTTGGAGAGGAGTGGGGAACTGTGAACGTATTCCTTCAGCTCGACGAACGCTCAGGCGTAGCTCTTGTCCCACTCCACGGCCTTCCTCTTCTCGGCGGGTGCGGCAAGAGCCTTTATCAAGGTCCTGAAGAAGGGGAGAGATCTCTCTGTGAATTTGAACAGGAAGCGCCCTAGGTCTGCGGTCCACCCATTCAGCCTCTGCAGCTCCTTGATCGTCATCGGCTTCCACATGTTGACCAGAGCCTTGATCTTGTCGGGGTTGGCTTCAAAGCCACGGTTGGTGATCATAAAGCCCAGGAATTTTTCGGACCTCATCCCGAACGTGCATTTAGTGGGATTGAGTCTAATGTTGTGCCTTCGTAGCTGCTCGAAAGTCTCTTGAAGGTCGGTAATATGGACGGCGGGGTCCCTGGACTTGACCAGAATGCCGTTCACGTAGACCTCGAGGTTCCTCCCTATCTGGGAGCCGAAAACCTTATTGACCATCCTTTGGTAGGTCACCCCGGCATTCTTCAGGCCGAAGGGCATCTTCTTGTAGAAGAAGGTCCCCCAGTCGGTGATAAATAACATCTTCTCTTCGTCCTCCGGGTCCATTTGGACCTGGTTGTATCCGGAATAAGCATCCATGAAGCTGAGCATCTCGTAGCCCGAGGCATTGTCCACGAGGTGGTTGATTCGGGGCAACGATTAGCTATCTTTGGGGCAAGCCTTGTTGAGATCGGTGAAGTCCACGCACATTCGCCACTTGTCGCTAGACTTTTTCACCATCACGACGTTGGCCAGCCATTTTGGATACCCGACTTCTCGGATGAAGCCTGCGTCGAACAGGCGCTCCACTTTCTCAGATGCGGCCCTCATCTTCTCTCCGCCCAAGTTTCTCTTCTTCAGCCTGACCGGCGTAAAATTGGGGTCGGTGTGTAGCTGGTGGGTGATTACTTGGGGGTCCATGCCCGGCATGTCGTCAGGCGACCAGGCAAAGATGTCCATGTTGGCCTCCAAGCATCCGATCAACACAGCCCTCAGGATCGGGTCAAGTTCTGACCTGGTGGAGAGGAATCTACCACCTACGTCCGTGACGGGGATGAGCTCCGGCTCTTCCACGGGTGCGAGTCTTGCATTGCCCAGGCCGTATCTCGGGTCAAGATGGTCCATCGGGTTGCAGCGCTTGACATCGGGGTCCGCATCGGTTAGCTAGTAGCAGATCTTAGGCTTTGCCGAGTCGCCTCTAATCTTTCCGACTCCTCTAGGGGTCCGGAACTTGACCATTTGGTGGAGGTTTGAGACCACGGCCCCGGCCGCATTGAGGAGCGGTCGACCGATGATCCCGTTGTACGCTGACCCGATCCTCGGTGCCACAAACTCTATCGTCAGGGTGGTCGAGTTGGACAGCTCTCCGAGCGTGACAGTGAGGCAGACCATCCCTACGATGGGTGTGGAGTGGCCCGTGAAGCCTATCACGGGCCCGGAGCAAGGCTCCAGGTTTTCGACTCGTAGCCATATCCACTCCAGAGTTGACATGAACAGGATGTTGCATGAGCTTCTGGTGTCGACGAGCAGTCGTCGGACCAAGGCAGTGTCAATGACAGCCGAGACAACTAGTGCTTTGTCTTGTGGCAGCTTTACCTCCTTCAGGTCTTCTTCGGAGAAATAAATAGGCTGGTGGTAGCTCTCGGCTCCTTCATGATCTACCTCCATTGGTTCTACCCACGGTGCGCCCGGCCCCTCGGTTCGGGACGGGCGCCGGGTAGTCGCGGCTTTGCCCAGGCGACCGTTGGTTGGCCCCGGCGTTGATGTTGCTGTCGCCGCACTCCTGTGCCTAGAGGTGCGTGGCCGCGTCATCTCGGATGTGGTTGTTTGACGTGGGTGATTCTTCCCTTCCCACAGACAGCGCCAGATATTTCAGGGTGTTTTCTCACCACAAGTTGGTTGACTGGAGGGCTGGAGGTCAACGCAGTCACGCGGGACACGTGCGGCCTCCAGGAGCGGGATGCAGCTCGTTCGGCTTGGTGACGAGCGTGCGGTCCGAGCGTCGGTATGCCGAAGGGAGTCCTCGGTAGTGCGACATTCTCCGTAAGGATGGAGATGAAGGGGATCGGGGGCGAGCAGGTTTGGCTCCGGGTTGATTGGGCGCCGATGGGTAGCATCGGCGCGACTGGATCTACTTGACCTGAAGAGACGAGAAAGCTCGTCAGGGAGGGGTCGGACATTGGTTCCGACCAAGTCTCCTCCGATGCCTAAGTCAGAACGGATCTAAGGGATGCTCGGTGGGATCGGTATGGCTCACGGTGAGGCCGATACGCGAGTCCTCGGGCCGAGCTGTGGAGGAGAATTGTGTGGTGGAGATAAGGTCGTTCAAGAAGAATACCTCAGGGTTTTGGGTATCCAGAAAGTGGTCCATTCCTACGTTGTTCCTCAAGTCGCTTTATAGGAGTCTTCCCCGGCCATGTCTCTCGACGTCCCCCTCTTTCGCCCCCATGATCCGCCACTTTGATGGCGTCTTCATGGGTCATGAAGGTTGGCGTAATAAGGCTCCTTAATGGTGATTAAGGGGGCGTGTTTTAAGGGGAGTGATTAACTCCTGCCGACGTGGATCAGCGGTTGCGCCCGCCGCGGTCCGAGGCCGGCCTGACTCCGAGTTTTTGTGGGCGCCTCGTTTTCCCCAGACCTGTAGGCTTGCGTCACGGGCTTGGACCGTTCGGTCTAAGCCCATCCTGGGAGTGCCGTATCGACTGCTATCTGCAATTTTTTCTGCTGCTCCTGCAAAAATTTGTTTTCTTGGCGTGGGTTGGCCGCATGCAGGAAGTCTAGAGGGAAAGGTGGCCGGTCCCTTTTGCTTCCTCCCAGTACCCCTGCAGCCTTCACTGCTATCATCGTTAGTTTCTTCCATTTACATCCCCACCAAAAAAAACACTTTTCACCTGTAAACAAACAGCATTATAGAATAAAATCACGAAAGCAATGGATCCTGTGAGCTCTTGAAGGTAAAAACAAGAACTGAGCGGGGGGTACGTGAACGTGAATTGTGCTTCAAGAAAAGCCGTCCCTTCATCATTTCCAGAAGAGAAGACCCCCTTCGACCTGAAATTGTTGTACTTCTGAGCTGCATAATCCCCCCTCCCCTCCCCTCTTGGGTTTGAGCAGTGCATGTGATCAAACCGCGTCCATGTCATGGAAGCATCATGGCAACAACCTTTCAAAAAGTGGACAGGCTTGCTTTTTCTGACATGTGAAATTTGTCGCCATTGAGGTGCTGAAGAAATATTGGAGATGTACAGACTAGCTATCTTAGACTAGCTATCTTGTACAGAGCTAGCTCGCCTGTACTCTCGATCTCACCTAAATTAAAGAATCAAATTATAGACTGACATATATCCTCTATGGGCCTTTAGTCGTGTGAGGGACGTGTCTTCCCTCGAGCCGTGGAGTGTTGGACGACAACAGCCGCAGGCTTCGGCACGGCATTTAAAGTTACTTGGGCCATCACTTTGAAGCCCAGGCCCAAACAAGCCACCACACCAAACCCGAAAACGCGTGCAAGACTCACACGCCTTTTAGGGTTCCATTCCAAGTGCCGGCCAAACCCTTCTCTCAAAGTCTTGGCAGATTTTCCTTACAAATTTCCCGGTCCAAAAATCAAACCTCGAGGTCGGAAGAAAGGATGCTGCAGGTGTTCTTTGCGGTGGCGTTTTCGGCGGCGCCGCTGACGCTGTACGTGCCGCCGGTGAGGTGCCTGAATCTGTTCGTGGAGACGGTGGAGGGATTCGTGAAGGAGACGGTGGATTACTCTCTCAGAACTGCTCCTCGGATCCGGGTCGGGTTTCGCAGGATCCGTGCGTCCATTATGAGGATGATCCATCACCATGATTCGAATTCGAACTCGAACTCGAACTCGAATTCGAGGTGGTGACAAGTTTATTAAATTTGTCCTCTTTTTGTGCGTGAAAGGATTGTATATGGATGATGAGATGCGAGATGAGGGCGTTGTGTTTGTATTTTCGATTTAGTTTGCAGATATTGAAAATTTGTTGTTCGATCAGAAAAATAAAGATTGAATCTCTTGATAGATCCAACTTTGGGTGTATAAATTTTGTACAACCTCATCCTTAGTTTATGTATCTTGTTTTAGGGCTTTTTAAAATATACGGTCCCTATTGTTAAGTTTGTTGGCGGGTTACCGAGCGTGAGTCGTCGGTTTTCCCTACGGAGCAGTTGTGCTCGATTTCGTGTTGGATGTAGATGCCCTCCTCTGGGATGGTTGGCATTTAGGCCGCTCCATCGTTGTGCTGCTCCATGTTGGTTGTTGTGGATGACGTGGGAAATGATCTCTTTCCTACAGACGGCGCTAGATGTTTCGGCATGTTTTCTCATCACTGATTGATAGGTTGAAGGCCGTCGTGGTCAGTGGGACGCGTGCGGCCTCTGGGGTCGGTTGTCTGAGCGTTCACTGGGGCGGAAACACGCGGATCCGTGCGTCGATGTGCCGAAGGGTAGCTTCGGCAGAACGACGGCTTCCTGGGGCGATTGGTCAGTTGCGCCTGGGGCTTGAGAGCGTTCAGACCCAAGCGATGGAGTGTCGAAGAGCGGCTTCGGCTGGTTGGCGGCTCCTTGGATCTGCACAGACGAGAGAGCTCGTCAGGGGGGTCGGACCAAGTCCCCTCCGATGCCTAAGTCAGCACTTGTCTGAAGGATGCTCGGTGAGATTGAGTATGGTTCACGAAGAGACTAATACACGAATCCTCGGGCCGAGCTACGGAGGAGAAATGTAAAGTGGAAGAAAAGGTCTCGAGAGGTGGAGTACCTGAGATATCAGTATTCAGGATTCGATCCTTTGGCATTTCGTCTTTTCGGCCTCTTATAGGAGTTTGCATGTCAACGCCTTTATGGCGTCCTGTCATCTCGCCCTTCGTGTCCGCCCGCTTTGATGGTCACTTCAAGGGGCATGAAGGCGGTCGTGATGGCGCATTGACCGGTGTTCAAGCCAGGCACCATCTGGGGAGCGGGTTCCTTAATCGTGGGGGGGGGCATCGGTTTCCCCGACGTCGACTTTGGGCCGCCGCGAATCGACACGCTCGCGGGGTCTTAAGGTTTGGGCCCAACCCCCCGGGCCGTGGACTTGGCCCGCTCCGTTCTGGGGGGTTGTATCACTTAGATTATCTCAAATTTTCGTATTTTGAAAATAATCGCCCAAATATCCGAATCCGCTGCAAACATTTGCGATATATGGATAACTTTAATTTCATTAAAGAGTCTGTTAACTGAAGATGTTTACGGGTGTTTTCTCACCACTGAATCGTTGACCGACGATAGTTCGGTCAACGTGGTCAAGGGGTCGGTTGGGATCCCTTGGACACACCAAGCTCACGTGCACTCAGCGCGAGTCGGAGAGGGAATCGAGCTCGAGCGTCGATCCTTGGCTGAAGCGGAGCTGAGGGGAGGCCTCGGCTCTGTTCGATGGGCTCAGCCTCGGTTGGACGTGCGTCGAGGGGTAGCCTCGGCGCTTCGCTCAGCTCTCGGTCTTCGGTCGGTCGCCACACCCGCTAGCAGCGAGGGTGGTCGTCGGGCGCTGAGGGGTAGCCTCGGCGCCTCAGTCAGCTTCTTCCTGAATAGACGAGAAACTCGTCAGGGTGGCCGAACCTTGGTTCCGGCCGAATCCCCTTCGATGCCTAAGTCAGATCAGGGTCTGAGGAGTACTCGGCGGGGTAGGTATGACTCGAGAGGAGATCGATACACTGACCCTCGGTGCGAGCAGTGGAAGGGAGAGAAATGGCGGAAAACCAAAGTCGTTGATGGAATACCTCAGATTTGGGTGCCTGGGATTCGATCCATGTCTTCGTCCTCCTTCCCATCCTTTTATGGGGCTTCGTCCACGTTTGCCCCCCGTCCTCGTCCCCACGATGTCTGCCCCCACTCACGCCCCCGAGATCCGTCCCCACGATGGCGCCTGCCTGCGTCATGGAGGAGCCGATTGCGGGGCCCCTTAATGGACATTAAGGCCTCGTGCTCCAGGGGAGTGGTTACCCCCAGTGATCGTGGGCTGGTTACAAGCGTGTTGGACCGTGGACGGTTCGGGTTTGAGATTTCTCGTAGGCCTCATTGATCGGTCCGCACCTTTTTCGTGGGCCTCCCATTCTCGGGTCGAGCTCGGGCCCCTTGGTTCTGGGGCCTCTCCAATATAGGCGTATCAATTACCCCCATCGGTCGTGTCGATCCCCTCTAGTTGGATCGGCTAGACCGTTGTGACTTCTACCGATTTTGACAGGCGTGCCAGTCGAGGCTGGTTCATTAAATGGTGGCCATCATGAGGCGGCCCGTTCAAATCCCTCTAGTTGTGGGTTTCGAAGCGCCGTCGGCTCCCAGATGTTGCCACGTGCTCCCGTGCATTCATCCCCGCCGTGCAGGGGGTCGTCTTGGGGAAAGAGAGGGGTAAAAGGGGGGTCAACGTACACCGGGCTGGCTTCATCAATCGCCGTCTCGCCACATTTTCCATTTTCTTTTCGTTGATCCAAATTATGTTCAAGCTTCACCTCATGTCGTCATCCTTCGCCACTGGTTCGGGTCGCCCAGAGGACATCGGCGATCCCAGCCCGGCCTGTAGATCGGTCTCGTCGATTCACCGTCATGGGGGCGTGCTTTCAGAGGTGCCCCTCGAGGTTCTGGGGTATTCCTCGTCTGTTTGCGCCACCTCTATCGGGGGTATGCGCACCCGCTATCTTCTTCCCAAATACTCTGCCCGGGCTCCTGAATCCGACGAGCGGATTTGCTTCCCCGGTCCGTGTGAGGTCGGGGTGTACGAAAAGTGTTTTCGGTTCGGGCTTCGGTTTCCTCTCCACCCCTTCATCGTCGAATTTCTGCGGGCTCATAGGGCGGCCTTATGCCAATTCTTCCCCAACGCCATCGGGCTCATCGTCGAGTTCGTTGTTCTCTGCGTACTGAAGGGGGTGGTCCCCTCACTCCGACTCTTCACCCAATTCTACCGTCTGAGCCATCATCAGTCGGGGGCCTGGATTTATATCAGTGCTCGGCCAAAGATGAGCCTGGTGCTGGGGCTGCCGAGTTCCATGAAGCTCTGGAAGGGTGAATACTCTTCGTCGTCTTCCCGTCGGACGTAGATTTCCCGACCCAATGGAGCACCATCAGCATGCTGGCTCTTGAGCTGAGCGACCCAACCGATGCCGAGCTTGAGGCGGTGAAGACCCTTCTGGCGGTCCCTGCGAAGGACCGGAGAATCGATGTTCTCTTTGACGATCTTAGCTTGCGGAAGACCACTTGGCCCATTGGTGAGTCCTGCTGACGTCCGCCGTTTGGAGGAGTTGATGTATGGGTTATCCCGGCCAGTTCTGACCCTTTCCTCTGTCCCCTTATACAGGTGGATTTGCTCCCATCTCCTCTCCGACCCCTCCCCCAGTCACGGTCCCAGAGCCCGCTCCGCGAAGGAGGGATCACGTATTAGAGGTCTGAAAGAAACAGCCGCCTCCCGGTGCAGGTTCCAAAAGAGCGAGGGGGCAAGCCCCATCCTCCCTCCTACCGGGCGCCTCGAAGAAGGCATGTGCCCAAGTCAAGGAGGCTGGTGTTCCATTGCCTGAGGGTCGGGCTCCGTCCTCCTCGGTTGAGGTCATCTGGCCGTGGGCCGGGCCCTTGTCACCGCCACAGATCCCTCTCCCTGAGGTTTACGAGCGGTACCTGGGAGCGTTCAGCTCGGTTCCCGTCGATTTACCTCAGTC